>CM076571.1:776332359-776541857 GCA_034641835.2 Pinus albicaulis | reverse complement strand
CCTCGCTTGAGCTTCAAACTTGTAAGAATAAAAAACACTTGCAAACAATTAAAACCCTCAAATAAGCAAAGAACCAAATCTTTGATACAAAGTTGATCTGTATTTGAGACCTTGAGGATTTGCTGTAAAATTTGCAAGTGAAAAGATTAGGGTTTTTAAACACTTATGTCAATTTCATTAACACATTAACATGCTTTAAAACTCAATTTTGCATAAAATAAAGAAGACATCAGTACCATATCAATATACAAAAAACATCAAACGATGAAGGATTTCATCCCTCCTGGGCTACATCTCTTGATCCAACTTCCAATGGATGGGCCTCTTTCATTGTGCTAAAAAAAGTGTGTTTAGATCAAGTTACAATGCTTAGAATGCTAAAACAATCTCTCCAATGGCTCCAGAACAAAAAAAAAAACCTCTATCTGGGCTCTTTCTGCTCTAAAATGGTAAAAATAGAATGTGTTATGTTCTAATGAAGTTTTCTGCTAACTTTCCTACAATTCACACTTTACTACAATATGTTCTACAAATTCTTTCTTTCGCGACCAGGTGGAGTGACAATTTTTCCCCGTGCCAACGAGATTCCCGACACCCCAGGTGAAAATTTTCGCCTCCTTAATCACATTGGTTGACCCTTTATCTGACTAATTTTTTGCTAAGTGGCCTCCTACCTGACATTAATCTCGGAACCTGGTACAACTTCCCATTGGTTTGCAGACTCTGGTTTGAATGTTGGTTTCAATGACGATTGGATGGTGTGTTATGGTTAGCAGAACCCTTCCCAAGGCAAGTTCTGCTTCACGTTGGTTGGATTGTCTGGTAACAAATTTGGAGACCTTGCTGCATATGTGAAAACCTTTTGAAAGACTTAAACTACCATCGTAACTGCCAACCAACCCGCTGCATCAGACCTTGGCATATGGGTTATGTATTATGGTTGTGGTGGTGTTATATCCTATGGTCCTCCTCCACCGATATACATTGAAAAAAATTTGGGTTTGGTTTAATATATGGTTTCAAGGTCAAGGTTAGCCCTTGACCCTAGTTGGTGGACTACGGTCGGGGGTTAACCCCGGTCCCCACCCCCAATTGCAACCTTCATAAAATTTAAATAGCTCTTGTCTCCTACAAGGGTTAAGAACCATCATAGGAGAGTTGGCAAAGGTCCTTTTTGGTAGTTGAGAAGTCCAAAAATCAAACCTTGTGGGCTGCTCGGTTCCATAACCAAAATTTGGTCGACCACATGGTAGCCATTGGTTGGCCCATGTGGCACTCCCTCATTGGGCCACCACATCAAACTTTGAACCAATGAAATTCAAGCAATCTCGCATCAATAATATTCTGCCACTTTTCAACCAGCGATTGGTTAATGGAAGACCAATAATGTTTCCATGTCATGCTCCAGACAGCATTACAGGCTGCTGACTGGGCATCCCTGCAACCCAAATCCAATTTTTTAAGTTATTTCCCAAAATGGACAAAATGCGATATCGGAAGCATCCGATATCAAATTTGAGTGAAATGAGTTGCATTGGACTCAATTATACGAAATCTACGCTTTTATGTTGGTTTTGAGCCAATATAAGAACTTTTAATTTTGAACACTTTCTTCATCCACTCAATCACAATTCCCTAAAAATGATTGTACTAAATCCATGGTGGCTTAACTAGGTGAGATGACTCTCTCACCCACCTCTTACATATATTCTCCCATGCTTCCATAACTAGGTGAGATGACTTTCTTACCCACCTCTTACATATATGCTCCCATGCTTCCATAACTAGGTGATATGACTATTTCACCAACTTCTTATGTGTACATTCAATGGTTGAGATTTAATAATTCAAACGAGTGAGTTAATTAATGATAAAATGTTTTATAATAAGTCGCATAGAACTCCAAAGGCATGAGCTTTTTCTTAGATGTCACCTTTATCTCCCTCTTGTAGAATTATAGCACACCATATAGCTGTCCTCAATTGAGGATATTTACAAATATACATTGCTAACATAAATATTAAAAATTAAAATATCATAATAGAAAAATAAATATAAAATATAAAATAAAATACCAAAAAAAATTAAAAATAATATAAATGCTTTAACTCAAACTTATAATTAAAACAAACTTAAATTCATATTAACACTAAATTTATCAAACATTAATAATCATAAAATAACTTTATATATATATATATATATATTATAATTTTCTATCTATATATTCAACCCAATCACCCAATCTTAACTCAAATATGGTTGTAAATTAAGTGTAGTTATGCAAGTTGTAAAGTAGTTTAACTCAATTAAGTGAGTTAAACTCAATTGTGCTAGTTGTAACTGAATATACACTAGTGAGAGATAAAGTGAATTAAATATTAATTAATTCACAATCAGTGGTCTAACATGCAACTGAAGATTTACTATTATTAACTGCATGCATGTTAGATCCAGTGGAGACCCAGTTGAGATCTAGGTGAAAGGGAACTAAACTATTAGTTGTGACATTATTTGGTTGCACACATGCAACCGCACACACATTGGATATGCCCATAAGTATTACGCAGTCAAGGCAGGCAATATTGCACTCATTCAGGGATTGCTATCAGCTGGGATTGCGTAGTGGAGGCAGACTATCTGGAGACAGTAAATTGGCTAAGGAATTTGCCGATTTTTGTATGACAATGTGAGACAGTTAGCTCATGTACTAAGAGCTCTTCGATTAGAGATTTGTATGCAATTGTTTCATGATCCAGGATATAATACATAATAGAATATAGTGGGTTTTTTAGCTATAATCTTTCCCCGGTAAATTATCTGTGTTATGTATGATTGATCTTTCTTCATGATATTGTAATTCGCGTTTGTGTTTTAAATTTCGCAAAGATTTGTAGAAATGATTCTGTATTTAATAGTAGCATATTTTTAGATCAGGAGAATCCAGGATATACATGCATTTTGAATTAGATTTCTACACAGAGTTATAAATGGATCATATTGGGTAACCGGGTGGAGAAGCTTGGGTTGAGCATCATGAAACATTAGCAGAGTAGACTTATTCCATGTGCATACATTCATGCATTAGATCCTTCCCACGGTATGGATTGGCGAGATATTGTGAGTTGGAACCCTATTGATGGGATGATTCCTAGGAAGATACTCTTAGACAAGGGAATTTTGTAGCTTGGGCCCTTAGGCACGGATAATGATGGAGGGTTGAGATGGTATCATAATCCACAAGTCCCAGGAATTAGGTGGCACTAGGATCCAAGTGAATCTATTGAGGTCAGGAATGAACGGAGAATTTTTTGGAATCCATGTATCGAAGGATCTATTCATGATCATTTAGCATGGAAGCATGGAATAACACACTGATTTGTATGAGATATTTATATCTTTATATAGATGTGTCTTCTATGGATGGATTTTGATATCTTGAGGGAAAGAAATCTTGGGGTGGGGGGATTCGTAATATTCCCTTTTCTTGATATAGTAAAAATGGAAGGAATCTGCCCATGGTATCTACTGTGGTATTTTCCCATGGTATCTACTCATGATATTTTCCTTTATTTTTCAAGGGAAAATAATAAATAAGGTTGCTAAAGAAATTTCAAATTAAGTGGTTGGTTGGTGGGACATGCAGGTTGACTTAGTTGTAACTAAGTGATTCGAATTTGTAAGAGAGTTGGAAGTGTAGTTATGCAAGTTGTAAAGTAGTTTAACTCAATTAAGTGAGTTAAACTCAGTTGTGCTAGTTGTAACTGAATATAAACTAGTGAGAGATAAAGTGAATTAATTATTAATTAATTCACAATCAGTGGTCTCACATGCAACTAAATATTTACTATTATTAACTGCATTCATGTCAGATACAATGGAGACCTAGTTGAGATCTAGGTGAAAGGGAAGTAAACTATTAGTTGTGACATTATCTGCTTGCACACATGCAACCGCACACACATTGGATGTGCCCATGAGTATTGTGCAATCAAGGCACGCAATATTGCACTCATTCATGGATTTCTATTAGCTGGGATTGCGTAGTGGAGGAAGACTGTCTGGAGACAGTAAATGGGCTAAGGAAATTGCCGATTTTTGTATGACAGTGTGAGACAATTAGCTCATGTACTAAGAGCTCTTCGATTATAGCTTTGTATTCAATTGTTTCATGATCCATGATATAATACATAATAAAATATAGTGGGGTTTTTAGCTGTAAGCTTTCCCTGGTAAATTATTTGTGTTATGTGTGATTGATCTTTCTTCATGACATTGTAATTCGCGATTGTGTTTTAAATTTCGAAAAGATTTGTAGAAATGATTTTGTATTTAACAGTAGCATATTGTTAGATCAGGAGAATCCAGGATATACGTGCATATTGTATTAAATTTCTACACACAGTTCTAAATGGATCATGTTGGGTAACCGGGTGGAGCAGCATGAGTTGAGCATCAGGAAACATTAGCAGAGTAGACTTATTCCATGTGCATATATTCATGCATTAGATCCTTCCCACAGTATGGATTGGCGAGATATTATGAGTTGGAACCCTATTGATGGGATGATACCTAGGAAGATACTCTTAGACAAGGGAATTTTGTAGCTTGGGCCCTTAGGCATGGATAATAATGGAGGGTTGAGATGGTATCATAATCCACAAGTCCCAGGACTTAGGTGGCACCAGGATCCAAGTGAATTTATTGAGGGCAGGAATGAGCAGAGGATTTTTTGGAATCCATATATCGAAGGTTCTATTCATGATCATTTAGCATGGAAGCATGGAATAACACACTGGTTTGTACGGGATCTTTATATCAATATATAGATGTGTCTTCTATGGATGGATGTTGATATCTTGAGGGAAAGAAATCTTGGGGTGGGGGGATTCGTAATATTCCCTTTTCTTGATACAGTCAAAATGGAAGGAATTTGCCCATGGTATTTAATGTGGTATTTTCCCATGGTATCTACTCATGATATTTTCCTTCCTTTTTCAAGGGAAAATAATAAACAAGGTTTCTAAAGAGTCCATAAAGCCTATAAAAGGGAATAGGACCTAGGCATTGAGATCATCCCGAGTTATCTATCTCTTTTATCTTTGTTGAGAACTTGGCAAGGCCATTTCTAGTTTGATCCCAAGGATGAAAACCCTTTGGTGTAAGTTTTTTAGTGGATCCATCTGAGGTCCACAATTATGCTTCAGTGTCTTCATTTTATTTTTTGATGAGAATTCATGCATGCCATTGCAAGGGCTCCAATATTATGGTATGGGAATGTTCTATGTTATTTGGTACCACCCTAGGTTCCCAATATTATCCTCACTAGATACATTACATATACAATCGACAGAAACAAGTTAATACACAATAAATTGATAGTTTTGTGACTATTACAACAATTCCACCCACTTATCTCTCTTTCTCATCAATTTTCACAACCTAAGGGATAAGATTTACTTCTCTACCCCATAATCCCTCAAACAATACCCATCCCCTGCTAGGCCCCAACAAAGAAGATGCAACATGAAACTGCATTTTAACATATTACCGTGGACCTGTGGGTTATGGCCCACATAAACTCCATTTACTCGCAACAGATTACAATATTGGAGTTTTATACACATACATATGGAAGCAATCAAAAAGAGGTTACTTTATCACTGCTTCAGCAGTTTTTAAACAACTCGCAATCTTCCCCAAACAACATGCATACACACGGAATGGTGGTTCTAGGATCCTAGAATTCGGTGACCAACCACAGCGCATCACATATCGGAAAACTTAATAAATAAATTTAACAACAAAATTCTAATACTGCGGGTGCGAAGTTGTGATGACGATGTCGCATTGCAACATCGCAACTTCCTCGTCTTATCGCAAATCGTCGCCCGCAAGTTTAAGTCTATGCAATAACGGTTAAACCATAAATCATGCGATGTGCGCTAATGCACAATGCCGACACGTGGCCCTTCTCCTTATCGCATCACAAGAAATATAACATACCCAGCGAAGACTTAACGCTATCTACTAAATTCTGTGATGTGTGAATTTGTGATTTTCCATCTACCGTTGATATGTGCCCAGATCTAACGGTCCTCACTACTCTCCCTTCTCCGACGACACGTAGTCTTCTCTTCATCGCATCACAATTTATTTTGTTTAGCTTGAGATGTCATCTTGACTGTCAATCTCTTCCCCTCGGATCTGCGATCTAATCATGACCGTCTGCTCATGCGTCACACGACTCTTCTCCATTGCTTCATCCTTCACTCTAATTCCCGTCGATGGGTTTTTTCATTCAATAATCCATGCTCTACCATATCTTCCTCTATGCGAATTTCATAGGAACTTCATCCTCTCGCTCACATTCACACAGTCTATTAATTAAAAAAAATAACATACATATATATTAAGAAGTCCAAATCAAATAAAACACACAAATTTCATTAATACTCTGAACTCGAGTTATAGGATAAGGCCACTCTGGCCTGAATTACAAAATTTACCTGTGGCTACATTGTGCTCTTCTCTCCATTCCTATCATACAATACAGACTCACCTTTATAAAGAAATTACAAGCGAGTGGATCATCTAAGATCCACGAGTTCTTCTCCCTCAATTGCTCAACTAATCCCCTGAATCTATCTGTTCGATTACATGGCAGATAATTACAATTTATATAGTCTTCAAGAGACTTATCGCTTCCATTGTTTCAGCTCTATTTCATAGAAATTTTCCCCCATTCACAAATGGTTATCCATGTTTCACCCTTCGCAACGTTGAATTTGAATTGTGGTCTGATGCTCCTGCATCAAAAGATTAAAGAATCTTTTATATAGGGGCCTAGGAACTCCAACGATAAATAAATTCCTCACTATATTCTTAACATAGGATGCTAAGTAAATTCTTAACAAGGGCTCCTCATCGAGATGAAACCCTAATTATTAGCAAAAATCTGATCTCTAGAAGTTTTTCTTTTCACACACAATATAGTTGTCTCTCTTTCTCATCATTAAACTCTATTTTCCCTATCTTCTTATCTCTGCCAAAATATAATGTTCCTCTTTTCTCAAATTTCCCTTCTTCCTTATTTTTGCATGCATGTTGGGCTCTCACAATTCCCTAAAAATAATTGTACTCAATCCATGGTGGCTTAATTAGGTGAGATGACTCTCTCACTCACCTCTTACATATATTCTCCCATGCTTCCACAACTAGGTGAGATGACTCTCTCACCCACCTCTTACATATATGCTCCCATGCTTCCATAACTAGGTGACATGAATATTTCACCAAATTCTTACATGTACCTTCAATGGTTGGGCTTTAATAATTCAAACCATTCAGCTAGTTAATAATAAAAATGTTTTGGAATTGGTATTTTGTTTTCAAAAATACCAAAAGCCCAACTTCTTTAATTTAAGCCCAAAAGTGTTGGAATTGGTATTTTGTTTTCAAAAATAATTAGATAGTAGGAATGTTTAAACTGCATTTTTCATGAATGAAATAGATTTAGGACCATTAAAACCTTGAGCACTGAAAATTTCTGAACTTGACAATAAGAATGCTTGAACTGTGTTTTTTATAAATGAAATAGATTCAATATCATCAGAACTCCAAAACACTTAAAATTTCTAAACTTAATAATAATAATAAGTGTAACCCAGATTTATAAAAATTTATGCCATAATTTTATCAAAATCATACTAAAATTTCTATGATTTTATACTTTTCCATTATGATTTTCTACTTTCCAAGGTTTTCTACTTTCCAATTATGGAGAGAAGAATTGGGTTAGAAAAGGCATCCGGATGCACTGAGAGAATACATGTCCCTTCCCTACTCAAGAACACTTTAAATGTCTCCTCTGCGTGAGACAATAGAAAAAGCATCCTAATCCACCAAGATCGTTCCATGATCCTTCCCGGGTCGAGATGTATCTGTACAACTTTATGGTACACTTTTATGTTAAATTCTGTCGTTATAATCTAATTTTAAATTTTCCATTAATAAATATAGAAATAAAATGAACATTTACCAGGATTCAATAATGGTTTAAATTTTAAAGAAAGAAACTTCCCCTCGGATTCAATAATGGTTGAAATTTTAAAGAAAGAAACTTCCCCTCAGATACACCACAAAAAATATTATTTATTAATAATATTGCCCGTACAAATGAGGACATATTTAAAGTGGATAGTACATTTACTCATGAAATGTAACATAACAGTAGGATCGTATATTATAAACGGGCCGTTAATTGTAAACCACGAAAGCAGATGTATCTTTCAGTAAATATAAGGATTACATGATATTTAGGTCTGTTGTTGGGACGAGCAGATATTGTAGAGATGTCAAGGGTGTCAAGGGTGGTTTTTCACCATTCCCTCCATTACCTTTTGGAGTTGTGTCCCGATCTCCTCCATATCCTCTTGAAGAAGTATCTGCATTTTGAGGATTGGAGCTCTCACCTTGCAACCTTGTGTTTCTCTCTTCATATAGCAATTTCACCATTTGTGTCCTGTCAAAGAATGATTTTCTAAAATCCTTTTTATCCTCTAACATATTGTCAGGCTCTCCTTCATGTGACATGAATTTTGAAGTTTCAAGTGAAACTTGAGCTGAAATTTGTGGTGGATATTGTGGCAAATGTGCTCTCCTTGTCCTTGACCTAACTTGAGGAATTGCAACCACAAGCTTTCCTTCTCCTCTCTTGAGCTTCAAACTTGTAAGAATAAAAAGCACTTGCAAACAATTAAAACCCTCAAAGAAGCAAAGAACCAAATCTTTGTTACCAAGTTGATCTGTATTTGAGACCTTGAGGATTTTTTGTAAAATTTGCAAGTGAAAAGATTAGGGTTTTTAAACACTTATGTCAAATTCATTAACACATTAACATGCTTTAAAACTCAATTTTGCATCAAATAAAGAAGACATCAGTACCATATCAATATACACAAAACATCAAATGATGAAGGATTTCATCCCTCCTGGGCTACATCTCTTGATCCAATTTCCAATGGATGGGCCTCTTTCATTGTGCTAAAAAAAGTGTGTTTAGATCAAGTTACAATGCTTAGAATGCTAAAAAAATCTCTCCAATGGCTCCAGAACAACAAAAAACCTCTATCTGGGCTCTTTCTGCTCTAAAAAGGTAAAAAATGGAATGTTTTATGCTCTAATGAAGTTTTCTGCTAACTTTCCTACAATTCACACTTTGCTGCAATATGTTCTACAAATTATTTCTTTCGCAACCACGTGGAGTGACAATTTTTCCCCATGCCAACGAGATTCCCGACACCCCAGGTGAAAGTTTTCGCCTCCTTAATCACATTGGTTGACCCTTTATCTGAATAATTTTTTTCTAAGTGGCCTCCTACCTGACATTAATCTCGGAACCTGTTAAAACTTCCCATCGGTTTGCAAACTCCGGTTTGAATGTTGGTTTCAATGACGATTGGATGGCGTGTTATGGTTATCTATCTCTTTTATCTTTGTTGAGAACTTGGCAAGGCCATTTCTGGTTTGATCCCAAGGATGAAAACCATTTGGTGTAATTTGCTTGGTGGATCCATCTGAGGTCGACGATTATGCTTCAGTGTCTTCGTTTTTTGTTTTGATGAGAATTCATGCATGCCATTGCAAGGGCTCCAGTATTATAGTATGGGAATGTTCTATGTTCTTTGGTACCACCCTAGGTACCCAATATTATCCTCACTAATTACATTACATATACAATCGACAGAAACAAGTTAATACACAATAAATTGATAGTTTTGTGATTATTACAACAATTCCACCCACTTCTCTCTCTTTCTCATCAATTTTCACAACCTAAGGGATAAGATTTACTTCTCTACCCCATAATCCCTCAAACAATACCCATCCCCTGCTAGGATCCAACAAATATGATGCAGCACGAAACTGCATTTTAACATATTACCATGGACCTGTGGGTTATGGCCCACATAAACTCCCTTTACTCGCAACAGATTACAATATTGGAGTTTTATAAACATACATATGGAAGAAATAAAAAAGAGGTTACTTTATCACTACTTCAGCAGGTTTTAAACAACTCGCAATCTTCCCCAAACAACATGGATACACATGGAACGGTGGTTCTAGGGTCCCACAATTTAGTGACCAACCATAGTGCATGTGACCAAGGACACCAAGAAGAAGTTGGAGCCAATTTTTGTAGGGTACACAGAAACACCCCATAATTATCGTGTGTATTTTCCAAACATCATAATGAATGTTGTGCGACGAGATATAAAATTCGATGAGGGGAAAGCCATGCAGTTGTCACTTGAGAGGGAGTTGGACTTGCATTCGGAAGAGGAATTGCTGGTTCCCAAATATGAGTCTCTAGATGTGGATCAGCCACAAGAGGAGGTTCATGGAGTTGAGGAGTCCACTCACGTAGAGCCAACCATCAGAACTGGTAGAAGGCATACCACGAAAGCTAATAGGCTGAGACTTGATGCTGCACAGAATGTAGGAGCCCCTACTTCACAACATAAACAAAGACAGTCTCCTGACCGATTTACTGGATACATGGCTCACATGAGCAAATCTATTTTGACTGAACCGTCTTCCTTTCAGGAAGCAGTGCAGGAGCCCACATGGGTAGATGCAATGGTGGAGGAGTATGAATTCATTGTAAAAAACAGTGCTTGGGAAATTGTTCGAAGGTCGGTTGATAAATTAGTGGTAGGTTCAAGATGGATCTACAAGGTAAAGCAAGCTGTTGATGGGAGTGTGGAGAAATAAAAGGCCAGATTTGTGGCCTGGGGCTTCTCACGGATCGAGGGGATAGATTATGAAGAGAAATTTTCACCTGTCGCAAGGTATTCTTCCATAAGGACCATCCTTGCTCTCTCAGCATATATGGGCTAGCGCATTCATTATATGGATGTGAAAACTATGTTTCTAAATGGGATCATTGAGGAAGAGGTGTACATAGAGTAGCCTGAAGGTTTCAAGATCTTCAACAATGAGTCGCGTGTGTGCCGACTCAAAAGAGTGTTGTATGGGCTGAAGAAATCACCCCATGCTTGGTACACTCCGATAGAAAACTATTTCACTGGACTAGGCTTCACCAAAAGTGAAGCAGATGAAAACCTATACCAAATTGTGGTGGAGCATAAGCTTTTAATCATTTTTCTTTATGTTGATGATTTAATATTGACTATTGATGAGTAACTGATACACTCATGCAAGGAGGATCTTGAAAAGGAGTTCAAGATGAAGGATATGGGCCTCCTTCATTATTTCCTTGGATTGGAAATATGGCAGCAATATGGTGAACATTTTGTCTCTGAAGGCAAGGATGTAAGGGAGATATTGGGTAAGTTTCACATGGAGGGTTGCAAACCCATGGATACTCCTCTTCCAGGATACTGGAGGAAAGAGGATGCTACTTCTAAGAGGTAGTGGATGCTACTATCTATCGACAGTTAGTGGGTTCGATAATGTATCCAGTGAACACGAGACCAAACATTTGCTATGCGGTTAACTAGTTGAGTAAAGCTATGGTTAAGCCTACCAAGATCTTTTGGAAGGACGGTAAGCATGTCCTGAGATACCTGATGGGCACATCAAAGTATGGTTTATGGTACAAAAAAATTGATGGAGCAAAGTTGCATGGCCTCACGGATGCAGATTGGGTTGGAAGTCCAACGGACAGAAAGAGCACATCATGGGGGATCTTTAGTATTGGGTCTATAGCTGTTTCTTGGTATAGCAAGAAGTAGATATCTGTGGCGCTCAGTTCAGCAGAAATGGAATACATGTTAGCGAGTCAAGCTGCATGTGAGGCTATCTGTTTGAGAAAGATCTTGGTTTGTTTGTTTGGTTCTCATTTAGATCTGATAGTGATTCATTGTGATAATCAAAATTGCATTAAACTCTCGATTAATCCTATGTTTCATTGTAGATCTAAGCATATAGATATCTGGTACCATCATCTCAGATATTATGTGCGGAGGGATCATGTTGCTTCAGTACATTCCCATGGAAGATCAGGATCCAAATATTCTAATGAAGGCGCTCACAAGGAGAAAATTCGAATACGATATAGACAGGATCAGGGTGAAGGATAATCCATTTCTTGTTGAGAGGGAGTGTTGAAATTTAATAAGAAGATCCTATGGAAAATGAAGCACCTACACTAGTGTTGGGTCGTTAATATGCCATTATTATTATCACTTTTGAACACTTATTCCACCCATTTCTACTATTCTTCATCACGTCATTTATTATAATTTATTATTTAAATCCATTTTATGATGATTTATGCTTCTATGAATGAATGTTATTTATTCTCCTTTATTTCTAATAAATTGATGATTATGAATTATTTTATCAATGATAGTTTTAATAAGTTGGTTATAACATTATCCACCATTTTTAGCCTCCAAGGTAATTTCCAGATTGAAGTTTTGATCATTAAAAGTGCCAGCTCAGAAATGCGCTGGAATAAGGAGTGACAGTTTTGCGGTTGAGATTCTGAGCAAATGAAGACGAATCTGGAAAATCCGGAACATGGGTTTTGTTCAGAACGGACCCAATTAACTTTTCGAAAGAATGTTTTGCCCAAATTCGGCTTGTACTGAGAGAAACGCAGGGTTCTTTGAGCACGATTTTCTCAGATCTGTGGTTGCGGCCGTCCTCCAAATCTCGGCTACAAAGCCAAATTCGACTTGCTGTTGTTGAAAGATGGATGTAAATCTATTTTATTGTTGATCAATTGGTTGGAAGAAATTCAATATTATTATTAGAGATCCTATTTGCTATTTAATTTCTCCTCCTTCTGATTATAAAAGGAGAAGCATGTATTGTGTATGGGGGATGGAGAGACTTTTCTTATTGTAATTTGCAGAATTGTGCATCGGCTCTTGTTAAGAGAGTGTGAGCTATTTGTAAACATTATTAATGCCTGATTAATAAAGGAGTTCACTGTTGTTCCATTTCTCAAGCGCTGGAGTAAAGCACAGCAACACTTCACCGGTGGTTGAGGGCCCGGCCCTGGTGGAGCGATCTGCTGTTTGTATTTCTATTAGTTTATTTCTGTTGTGTGAAGTTCGTTTATTACAATTAAAGTATTGAGTTATTGCTAATTGGATCAAATACAGAGTCATTGTTATTCCATTCTTTACAAGAAGCATGATTCATGATTCAATTGTTATAAAATGTTGTTTTTCTGTATCTAATTCCAGTTGTTGTTCCTTTTGTTTATGAATTACGATAGTTGATTGTTGCGTGGCTGTCGACAGGATTAAAGAGTAGAAATCTAGTTTGCTTGGTTATGAATTGAATTCACTATTTATTTTACGCTGCTATTCAATTCCTGTTCATTGCTTTTAGATTGCTGTTCCTTTCCAGTTTGCGTTTTAGATTTCATTTCCTTTGAGTTGTTTCACTTGCTTTGAGATCTATAAACTGTAGAGGGAAGAGCTAATCATTCCAGGTCCCCAGATTTGGTCATCTCACATCGATTTCTAGGGGAAAGAGTTATTACTACTGCATCCCTAATCGATGTCTAGCAAGGTTGCTGTAGTGTAGTCTTTGTTGTCATTGTCATTAGATTTGTTTTCAAGCGATTTCTTTTAAAGCATTTGTGTTTACGCATTTGTATTTCTATACTACATCTTCCCAAACATTATACTGAGTAAATAGCGCCTCGGTAAGGTACACTCTAAACAAAAAGTCGTCCTGGGTTGATAATTAATGTCAAGGTAATTAGGAGTTAAAAAGACCCTTTTTATCGCTCCACATTTTGGCGCCGTTGCCGGGGAGAGTGTAGCCATTTCTAAAGAGTAGTGTGAATCTGATGAGTGCCTGCTAGGGAAGAGTTGAATCTTAAAAACGGAAGGTAAGAACCTACGTGCGGAGCATGTAAAAGCCCTGCTCCACTGTCCGCTTTCCTAACAGATTTGTTGTTGCTTTGTTGGGTAGAAATAGATGTTTGAATTTTTGTGTGAATGACTAGGAAAAAAATAGAAATTTTGAAAAACGAATCACATGATTTCACTCAAGTGGTGATGTAAGCACCACCCATTTCACTAACTAATTGACAGGAACATTGGAAGAAGGAGCTTCGAAGGAACACATGAAGAACATCTTATATTATGGTAAGAAATGGCTCACATTTCTACTTTTGAATTTCCTATCAAAGATCTAGGAGGAGTGACACAAATGCACATAATTCCCCCATGTTTACCAAATTTTCATGGTTTAGCAAATGAAGATCCAGATACATTCTTATTTGAATTCGAAATACTTTGTAGAGGATATGATTATTGTACTAATGATCAAAGATTGAAAGTGTTTCCTCTTACTCTAAAAGGAGCAGCTCTCCGATGGTTCATGAGCCTAGGTGGGAATTGCATCCAATCATGGGAGGACATGAAGAACATATTCTTGAAGAAGTACCAAGACTATTGCAAATCCAATGAAGATATTTTCGGTATAATACAAGGGGAAGATGAAAGTTTGGAGGATTATGTAGATCGATTTCAATACAACCTTCAAAAATCAAAATATAAGCATTTGGAGAAAGAGATCTTAAAAACACTCCTTCTTAAAGGAATCAAAGATGAATTTTTAGAACTCTTAAATCTGATAGGAAAAGGTGATGTTTTACAGTTATCATATGATGATGTTTGTGAGTTGTGCATAAGGTATTCAAGAGGAATCTCCAAGACTGGTTCATAAAAATGAAGAATTTGATGAAGTGTTTTTCCCTCATGACCAAAAGGAGCAGCCCATAGATAGTTACTCTTCCTTATCTAGGATGGAAGTATCATATCAAAGAGGTGAGGAAGCTGCAACAAGGTCAAAACCATGGAAATCATGGCCTACAGGTATGGTTCAAAACACTTCTTCTCCATTCTCTTACTTGCATAATCCATTATGGAATACTCACATGTTAGAGCAGCCATGCGAATCGCAATATAACCACCACCAATCTTGTCTACAAGTTTGGCACAGTTCACTTTATGATTGCATGACTACTCTCCCTCATCTTGTAGCACAAGCACATTCTCCATATTCTCCACCAGCTCTTTCACAACATCCTGCTTGCATATCAAATTTATCCACTCAACCCAACCAAACACATCATCACAATGCTCCATTCCATACACAATTTCTTGCTCAACTAATTCCACACCCTCACCACAATAAACCAGTACAACATGCTTACAATGTTGAACTGCCAAATTTACCCACCCTTCCCACCCATTCTATCTCACATGCGCCATTAGAGAAAACTTACAATGAGATTCAAAATGTTTCAAATTCAAAAATTGTAGAAGCTATGGAAGCAAATGAGGTTTCTTCTAGGTTGCACCAACAAACCATTTTAAAAGCTCAAGAACTTCATGGTATGATGGGAAATCAAGAAAGTAACGGATATATTGAAGATTGTTTTCACTCCATCACGTGTTTGCATCATCACTCTATGCTTCAACAATTTTTGATACCATTTTTTCAAGGGAAGTTGGCTTCTCATACCCTAATTTTCATTAATATGCATTTTTCAAATTTGGGTATGTGTATACATGAAGCCTTATTTCGAAAATGGCTCCACTGGAAGTACTCATATACGTAGTCATATTCATTTTTCAAATCAAAATAGGTTAGTATAAAACATAAAATAAATAAGGGAATAAATAAATGCATTTTGTTTTTTTATGTAAAACTAGTTTTTTTGTTGCAACATGCTATGCAAATCAATATTGGTGATAATTTTTTAATTCATTTGTGTATGTAGATGACTTATAATGGAAATAATATCTCTACAAACACTCATATTCATTTTTTATCACCAATTTGAAAAAATGCTTGAATATCATTTTTTTGGCTTGCGGGCTTGATGAACTTTCTGGAAAAACAGTCGGGACAGTCATGTTTTGAGGGACCAAACAATGAATATTTTTAAAACCTGTTTCTATCCTAAATATCCCTTGATGTCTACTTTCCAACCCAATTTGAATCACTCAATTTGGATTTGAAACGAGAAAGTTAGAACCAAAACATTGACCGGATGTCTAGCGGGCAGCTCAAGAACAGAGTTGGGACAGTCAGTTTTTGGAGACCTAAATGAATGAATTTTTAAAACCTGTTTCTATGGTAGATTTCCCTATGAATCTAGTTTCCAATTCAATTGGAATCACTCATTTTCGATATCGTATGGGGAAGTTATGATCAAAATACTGACTGTCTATCGTAAATCAGCACCCTTAAAACTCTGTTTTTCTGGATGTTCCTTACAGTATTTCACCTATCAATTCTTCTTTTCTTCAAAACCTGTTTCTATTGGAGATAAATAAATGAATCTACTTTCATTTCCATTTTGAATCATTCGAATCCGACATCAAACGAAGAATCTATGCTTAAAACATTCACTGTTGTTCTAAGTGGGGTAAGCGAAAATGACTCTGTTATGCAGGTTGTTCTAAGTAAAATTGACATATCATATCATTGAATTTTTAAAACCTGTTGCTATTGGAGATTAACCTTTGAATTAGCTCTCATTTGGCTTTGGAATCACTCAATTTGGATGAAAAACAAAGAAGTTGTGACTAAAACACTGCAGGTTAGCATGATTGGCCACTGCTCTCCCGCAGGTAACAAATAAATTTTACTTTGTTATTTTCTCCGTGGATTTGTTTTACAGAGTAACTACTTGTTAGTTTTTTGCATAATTCTTGGATTAGGGGAGCCCACACACCTCTCTTTCTCCATGATTTAATGTTTTCTTGCAGGTAGACACTCGTTTTTTGCAGGTCTTGGGAAAATAAAGAAGGTCAATTTATGGACGAGTGATTTTTGAAAGAAATTTTATGAAACAAAGGAATTTCATCTAACTCATTACCCAACGGATTCGTAATAGAAGAAATGAAGCATTGATTTCCATTTGAAGATTCATGTCATGTCTTTGCTGCCAAAACATTTTTTGAATAAATCATTTTTTTGACATAACATCATAGCTGTTGTAACTTAATTTATTTATTTACATACTGTTTTTGTTGTTTTTTTTTCTAATTTCTCTTATATTTTGTGTTTCAGGTATTGCTTCATTCAAAGTGTAACTCATCCTCAGCATCAATACCGTGAACAGCTAATTTTTTTTTTTGCATGTTTGCATTGTATGACTGTCTATTTTGCTGTTCATTTTCCAAAGGAACGGCACTTGCGTTTTTGCTGTTCCTTTTCTAAAGGAACGACACTTTTAGTTTTTGCTATTTCTTTTTCCAAAGGAACAACATTTGCATTTTTTTCTTTTTTTGTGTGCATTTCCTTTGTTGTTCCCTACAAGGAACAACACTCTTTTTGAGTGTTTTTGCTGTTCCTTCAAAAGAGCAGCACTTTGGGAGTATTTTCGAGAGCAACCCTTCCTTCCTCTTGTGGGATTATTCCTAGTTCATCTCAACCACATTTTACTGATTCCCTTTCATGGCATGAAGTACACTACTTTTATGAGGACAAGAATTATGGATTCTATTGAAGCAAGTTAATATCATTCATGTTATGATCTTTAACATGACAGCTCCTTGATGATAGATTATTTTCAAAAGGGACACAATTATTTATATACTACTTTACTGCATTGTTTTCTGTTGAACATGATATTGATTGATCATCTTAATACCATGCTGGTTCCACCCTTCTGGTTATAATCTTCTCTCTCTGTAATAAATGAGATTATGGGTATATTTTTTTCTATTGACATGTTCAACTTCTTCCACCATCCCTGCTCTTAAGGAGTACTGAGCCTCCCTCTTTTTATCATAAAATTGTGTAATAACAACAAAATTTTGTTCAGAGATGGAGGATAGGGGGTCTCATTACGAGCCAGCCTACCATGTTCATAAGGTTGTAAGAAAGTGACATTCCCATTATGGCCACCACACCAGGGTTATGATCCATTGGATAGTCAAATTATCCTTGGAACAGGAGGTCTCATCACGAGCCGGCCTGATCACTTTTGCTACATCCCAGTGAATGGCGGTGTGGTTATCTGGTTACCACGCCAGCACACTGATCTCTTCTGTAGAACAACAATGTAACTCTCTAGTTATAAATTGAGGATTCTGGCTCATATGGGTTAAAAAGCAACCCTGCCGAGGCTATGGACGCCTGCTGGCAGCAGCGGCTCTGCTTATGGTATTGAAGCTATATCTTATCGTCAATTATTATTATAATACCCTTTTCTTATTTTTTCTTTTTATCAGAGAAGTTATTTCCTTACTTTTCCCTATTTTGAACCTTTATGCATGAGAAATTGTTTTATGATCAATCGCATCATTTTCAGCTAGCATACTATCAGTAAAGCATCTTTTTGGCATATTGTTGTTCTTTTTCTCTTTTTCATAACTTATCATCAATCCAAAGCGTCCTATCTTTTATTCATAACTATCTTTACACACTCTGCTCTCATTATAACCATAACTCTCGCTGTCCTATCATTGATGTGTGTACTTTGCTTTATTTACTGCAATATTGTTCATTCCCTTGCCTTGCTCTCAGCACAACACCTCTCATACGCTTTATGGTCATGGAATTCCTTTTCCAATTGGAGGGGGAATGTATGCATTATGGGATAGCATGCGATATGATTACTGCACTCTGCCATCACTTGTTGATTTGCCAAAATATTAGTATTGCACGTATACATAAGTTTTTCTGATTGAAATTTTTGCATGCATCTTATCTATTGCTTACACTATGGATTCAAGAACATTGTATGCCAAATAGTGCTTTGTTTACAGGAAAACAACAAGTATGGGCAGAATTCTATTCACAGCATGACCACACTATTGCAACTAACAGAAGAGGCTCGAGCAACTCGCGAACGTGCACAATTCTTCCGACATGATGTGCTTGCCTGGATTCTACCTTTTGCATCACTTTTAGCACCAACTCTGCCTACATCAGCTTCAACACCGGCCAGTACATATATGTCATTCCACATTTTTGGAGGTAAAACTTGAGGTAAAATAGCATAATTTTCTGATTTATTACGAATTTAGGAGAATTTCATGAAAATCCATTTTGAGCATTATTTGTCATCCTTCATTCCACATCTTTACCACTTTCCCTTTTTCAGCAGCATATCATTTTCGAGTATGGGGGAGTGTTCCTTTCATTCATTTCTTTCTTATGACCATGTTATTCATATTCTTTATCATCCATTGCTATTCTTATTCATTCTCAACACCTCCCTTATTCCATGTTGTTTTACACCAAGCATAGAATTCAACAGCCGGTAGCAACCACCTCAATTTTTTTCTAGCATCGCATGAGGGCATGCTAATTTTTCAGAGAGGGGGAGGAATTGCTACGCATGATGGATGTTTTCAATTTTCTTTCTCATTTAAGGCATACAATTTCATTTTTACACAATGCAGAAATTGATTTCCATAATATTAAAAAAAAAAAAAACCATGAACTCAATTCTTGTGATTTCTGGAAAACACAGACGTATCATTAATACAAACCCGGATAATTTCAAGATAAATTGGTTCATAAAATTTCAGAAATCATGCACTCTCACCTACAGCCATTTTGTTTATATCTCATGATCCGTGCATCAAAACGATCTGATTTTTGGATCATAAAGGCATTCATATATTATAAATTTACTTGCCAAATTTCAACAAAAACTGGTTTGTAGTTTTTGAGAAAATGGTTAATGAAGTTTGCTGTTACTTATATCATATTTTGTTGCAACTTCATATATACATATAGTTGAATGTCAATATAAAAATTGTTATGCCTTCATCAAGATTGCTAAAAGTGAATATTCATTAATTAAGGAAGAATTCATTTGTTCTATCCATTTCATGAGCTAAGATGAACATATTTTTTATTGCTTGGTTAACACATGGGTTTTTGTCTTTGGGTTGCATGAGGACATGAAATATATTCAGGTTTTCGTTGCATGAGGACATGCAACATATTGAGTGTGGGGGTATGTTGGGCCGTTAATATGCCATTATTATTATCACTTGTGAATGCTTATTCCACCCATTTCTACCATTCTTCATCACGTCATTTATTATAATTTATTATTTAAATCCATTTTATAATAATTTATGCTCTTATGAATGAATATTATTTATTCTCCTTTATTTCTAATAAATTGATGATTATGAATTATTTTATCAATGATAGTTTTAATAAGTTGGTTATAACATTATTCACCATTTTTAGCCTCCAAGATAATTTCCGGATTGAAGATTTGATCATTAAAAGTGCCAACTCAGAAATGCGCTGGAATAAGGAGTGACAGTTTTGCGGTTGAGATTCTGAGCAAATGAAGACGAATCTGGAAAATCCGGAACATGGGTTTTGTTCAGAACGGACCCAATTAACTTTAGCAAAGAATGGTTTGCCCAAATTCGGCTTGTACTGAGAGAAACGCAGGGTTCTTTAAGCACGATTTTCTCAGATCTGTGGTTGCGGCCGTCCTCCAAATCTCAGCTACAAAGCCAAATTCGACTTGCTGTTGTTGAAAGAGGGATGTAAATATATTTTATTGTTGATCAATTGGTTGGAAGAAATTCAATATTATTATTAGAGATCCTATTTGCTATTTAATTTCTCCACCTTCTGATTATAAAAGGAGAAGCATGTATTGTGTATGAGAGGATGGAGAGACTTTTCTTATTGTAATTTGCAGAATTGTGCATCGGCTCTTGTTAAGAGAGTGTGAGCTGTTTGTAAACATTATTAATGCCTGATTAATAAGGGAGTTCACTGTTGTTCCATTTCTCAAGCGCTGGAGTAAAGCACAGCAACGCTTCACCGGTGGTTGAGGGCCCGGCCCTGGTGGAGCGATCTGCTGTTTGTATTTCTATTGGTTTATTTCTGTTGTGTGAAGTTCATTTATTTATTGAGTTATTGCTAATTGGATCAAATACAGAGTCATTTTTATTCCATTCTTTACAAGAAGCATGATTCATGATTCAATTGTTATAAAATGTTGTTTTTTTGTATCTAATTCCAGTTGTTATTCCTTTTGTTTATGAATTACGATAGTTGATTGTTGCGTGGCTGTCGACAGGATTAAAGAGTAGAAATCTAGTTTGCTTGGTTATGAATTGAATTCACTGTTTATTTTACGCTGCTATTCAATTCTTGTTCATTGCTTTCAGATTGATGTTCCTTTCCAATTTGCGTTTTAGATTTCATTTCCTTTGAGTTGTTTTCACTTGCTTTGAGATCTCTAAACTGTAGAGGGCAGAGCTAATCATTCCAGGTCCCCAGATTTGGTCATCTCACATCGATTTCTAGGGGAAAGAGTTATTACTACTGCATCCCTAATCGATGTCTAGCAAGGTTGCTGTAGTGTAGTCTTTACATTTTTGTCATTTGTAATTAGATTTCTTTTCAAGCATTTATTATTTCTGCATTTGTATTTCTATACTACATCTTCACAAACATTACTCTTGAGTAAATAGCCGCCTCAGACTGAGTACACTCTTGAAACAAAAAGTCGTCCCTGGGTTGACAATTAATGTGAGGTAATTAGGAGTTACAAAGACACCTTATTATCGCCCCACATAGCACTTTTGGTACTCATGTAGCACTTTTTTTCTTTCCTATAGCAGCTTTGTTCCTTCCTGTAGTAGCTCTGTTTTTCTATTGGAGCATGTTTTTTTTCACCCTTTCTATTTCCTTTTAATATTTCCTTGCTTCCCAAGGCTTTAGGGTGAAAATTTCCTTCCTATAGCATTCTATTAGCTTCCTGTGGAAAATTTGTTCTTCATGTAGCAGTGATGTTCCTTCCTATGACAACTATGTTCTTCCTGTAGCATTTTTGTTCCTTCCTACAACACACAAAAATAATATTATAGCAACTGATAATGTGGTGGGTCCACCTTTTATTGTTTATTTATTTATTATTTGTTTTAATTTTTTTCTCTTTTTTCATTGCATGCAAAATAAACTTAGAGTTCTTTTTGCTAATTGAGTTGGCCCTCACTTACACCTTCACACTCTTTGTCCTTCATCATGAATAAATTATTACAACCCACTTTCTCAAGTCCTCTTCACTTTTATCTTGTTCCACTCCCACACGTGCGGATGTCTTGGTGGAAAAATGAAGTTAATTTCTAGATAAGACTGAGGTTGCTATGCTACTAATTTTGGTTATAAAAGAAACCATTTCCTTCATACACATCAATGTTTTTCAAGCTAAAATAAGTTCGTAGGAAAGTTTTATAGAATTTCATACCAGAGAATTACCCTTGATGTGTTTTTGCAGGTGATATTGAGGTTGTTGATATGGTTTTTGAAGCTGTTGTTTATGATCTTGACGCCACATGTCATAATCTGTTGGAGGTCCTATTGACGATAACCTTGAATCTGGAGGTCTTATAGGTTTTTTGTTGTTTTTGTTGCTTCACATCCAAGGATAAAATGTTGTGTTGAAAATGCAGCAAGATGATGGAGCTTAGTGAAATGAAGTCACCTTCACTAAGTGGGGCCGCAGGCGAATTCTGGCGCAAAGTCTATTTTTAGACATATGGAGCATGGTTCGGGGATTCCAGTTTGAGATTCTTGGAGCATTGGTCATGTTGGTAAAAATAGATGAGACTCTATTTTTTAGGTCAAATAGGTCGAAGTCTATTTTAAGATTGCCTCTCCTAAAAATAGGGAAGTCAAATATTATTTACCCTTAATAATATTTGGACTCTAAACAGCAGTTTACTCTCTTGGAGCACTTCAGTTCGAGCTACAAAAGTGGCTCATGCATCTGATAGAGGAATTACGCTATTCCTAGGGTTTGATGGCATCATTCATGGTTGACTTCAGTTAGGACTTCAGTGACAGAAGTTTGGAGGAGTTAATGAGACAGATAGTGGAGTTGTGTTCTGTTTATTTTAGTTGAACAAGTTGAGATTAGTTTAACTAGCTAATCAATTAGTTATGAGTGGAGTGAATTAAATATTATTTAATTCATTAATTAGTAACTCATTATTCAACTCAAGAACACATCACTTCACTACAGTGCATGATCAGTTCAGTGGAGACCAGTGAAAGAGGTAGATGAAAGGGTGGAGTTAGCTATCAGTGGCGACATCAGTTGTGCATGAGATTTGCACCACACTTGGAGGAATTGCCCATGATGATTGCGCTGTCAAGCCAAGGAGATTTAAACCTTGGATCTCTATATAGACAGGCCTGGATTGCGCAATAGAGGCAAGGCAATTGGCGGTGAGTTTTGAACCAGTAACCTGTTCAAAACTGAGCTAGATTGTGGGTAATTGTATGAGAAAGTACTGAGTACTTGTGAGGAGTATTGTACTGAGTTTGTTACTTGATTTCTCCATTATAATATACACAATAGCTGCGGGGTTTTCAGCTATAAGCTTTCTCCATACATACTGTGTTAATGTGTATGATGATTTGATGTGTTATCGCTTGATTTTATTTCCGCATGTTTGATGATCTGAGTGGAAGAGATTATGTGTTGCATATAAATTCGAATTGTATGTGATCAGGATAGTCTCGGTGAATAATTAATCATTATTCAGCAAATTTCTACAGTTTTTGATATTCTTATGATGCACATGATGTACCTATTGATCGACCTATTGATGCTTGCATGAGGCTGTTAGAACATTGATGAAGTTGTTGGAATTATCTTTGAGGTACAAAATGTCACTTTCATCAATTGTTTTCATTGGATGGAATCTTTTGATTGTTGATTGAAGTTCCATGATTAATGTGATAAAAATATAGGTTCCACCATGGATCAAAGGCTATTTTTAGAGATGAACAATGATCCTATAGTAGCTTTGTATAAGTTTTTTGGATTTCCAAGATTAAGGAGATGATTCATTAATGCTCCATGATGGTAAATTCTTCATTTTGGTGCTTCCAAGTGCTTTTTATTGTGGTAATGGAGGGCTTCTGTATACTACTACAAGATTGAATTTTTTCCTATTAAATTCACATAGACCTACTTTTCATCACAATAAACTTCACAAAATGCATCCAAATCTTTTATAATTCAAGTTAAACTCATGGACAAGGATTAGAAACTTTGGTTGTTGTGAAATTTTGGGAGAAGGGGTGAAAATAGGGATTTTTCATGTACAAAGATGATTTTTTGGATGGAGAAGTGACTAAATGGTGTGGAGGGTGGATGGTAGAAGTGTGGTAGACTTAATTATTCATTCCCTCAAGGAAAACATAGGATATGACCCCTCTCTCTATGTTGATCACAATCCTGTAGCAATTTTGGAACGCTCTTGTAGCAGAATTGTTTTATCCATATCTCTCAAAAAATAGATTGGAATGACCTGAAATTGTGTGAGCATGTTTCCACATCCTCATGAATCTCCCCATAAACAATCTTTCCCAGCAGATGCATGAATCACGAGAACAATTAAAAATGGTTGTGGGTGATGGAGGCCAATTTATTGAAAATTGTGCACTCGAATTTTCTGAAATTCCTTTATCATGTTACCATCATCCATATGCATATCCCCATGAAAAAAAATCATCCAATGGAAACATGATTTTCGAGATATGGTAAAAAGAACTTTCTGCCCTATGTATTTTAGCCTCCTGTAGCAAATTATAACCTTCTAGTAGCATTTTAGGAAAACGAGGGAATTGAATGGGAAAGGCTTGGAAATGATGGGTGGATGTTGGAAATGGATGAAGGTGATGGATTGAAATGGCCTTGGTCCTATTGGAGCATCTGGGAAAAGGAGGAGAATGCCCAAGTTTGACTTCCTTTTACTAGGTTTTTGATCAATTTTTTCTTTTGGTGCTAAATTGTTCTAGTTGCTTGCAAAGGTTGGAGAGAACCTGAATTCATCAGAGAAAGATACATGGAGAAAATAATTGTTTTCCTTTTTATTTTTCGATATTTTTTTTTCTCCTAGGCCTACTAACTGCTTCGATGAGGTTTTCAAATAGCAGGTCTGCCTAGGTTCCTTAAAGGAGGTTTTCACCTAAGATGTTTTCTTTTTCTCTTTTTGTCTCTCTTTTCCGACTCATTGGCCACCTCATGGATTTTTTCAATCAATGAGCCAATCTTAGACGTCTCAAAGGAGGTTTTCACCTACGATTTTATTTTTTTCTCTTATTTTTCATTTTTTTTCTATCCTAATCTACTTGAAAACACAAAATCTCTTTCAAGTATAGGAATAATTCCAATGGAGACATGTGCACATAAAAATGATAGATAAACTCATGTGTAGGCTCGAAACATATGCTTTGGAATGAACTTAAATATGAGATACCAATTTCTTTGACTAAGATGAGATCAAGAATTGTTGAAGAAGAGTGTGTTGCTACAACTTAATTTTTTCCTAGAACCATATTTCAATATAGTTGTGATGCCCCTGGTCCGCTTGCACATTAGGATCTCTTTTTGTGTCCTCTTCTACCATGACATTCAAATCTTCCTATTTTTTTAAATTATTCTCTTGAACACATGGAAGATCTAATGGTAAACATGAGGGAACTTTCTCAATCTCTAATTTTGATGTCTATTCTTCATCAAGTGTAACCCATGATTTTTTGGTATTCTCATTTCAATATATATATATATATATTGAATGTTGTCCTTCAATTAAATCAAGAGAATCTATTTTTTGTAATACTGTTCTTGAACTACGATGAATACCATTTAAATCAAGAGGAGATGTTTGGAAGTGTTGTACCTCAACATTGTAAGTGGGTTTATACTAGATTTACGATTTTCGACAAAAGTATCTCCCCTAGGTTGGTGGCTAACCTAAAACAAAAGAAATAAAAGGAACCCAATTATTTTCCTTAAAGTAAATAGATGATAGAGTGAGGCCTACCTGGAATCTGTCATATGCTTCACACCTTCTCCGTCTTGAATGCTCCAATTCCAGCTCTGATTTCCAAAATTAGAACCTTTACAGTCAGATAACACAAGCCACAAAACTACGAGATCTATGCAGTCTCATCTAAATACTCTATTCAATAGATCAACGTGGTATTGAAATATATGCCAATAACAACATCACATATACTAAAGCAGAGAATTATTTGCATTAATATAAATGGAAGGAGATTACAACCATAAATATTTGTTAATCTTGTAGAAGAGCTCCTCCAAGTTGTTGACTTGTCCTTTCCTTGTCATAATGTGCACCTGCAATCACCCTAAATTCATGAAACGAAAACCTTTCATAACAACAACATAAGGGTAGAATCACTCTCCAAAATCTAACCTCTTGCATATGGAAAGTTGTAAATATATACAGGTGTAGGTTAAGTTGGGAGTTCTTATCCAATTACCAATCTATGAATTGAGATCCACCTTTGATGGGAGGGTAGGATCAAAGGATAAGGGATGTAAACTCCAAAGTAGGGTAGGATAGGATCCAAATGATTTATCCAAGGTAAATGGTTGTAACAAATTCTAGAAACTTCTAGAAGAAGGAGCTTTTAGAATCTCGATCATTCTCTCAGATTTCTAGAACCAACGCAGGTGCAAAGGGGAGCAACCTTCTAGTGATCAATGTAGGCCATAGTGGAGAAGCCTGTAGGTGAACACAGCTCAGTAATAGTCCAAGGAGAGTTAGTCCTAAAACTAGCTTAGATGATGCAGTTAAGGGAAGAAAATTTGGGAAATGAAAGGGACATGCTTAGGGCTTTGTGAAAGATGATGACAAGGGGGAATAAGATGTTGATTGATCCCATTAGGAGGCTCATTGATCAGATGTGACAAAATTTCCTATAATATATTTCGCCCTAAAGTGCAAAGTTATAAATGATGACTGATGGCTGAAGTGTGTTACCTTGTGACAAGTAGGGATCAAGGACAACATACGAGCTTCATATGTTACAATGCATTTACATCATGCATATTTTTTAATTAGGCAGTCATACCCATACTTATTACATAAGCTAACATAACATGTATAATGATCAAAATACACGTCCACGGATGAAAAATTGTGGACCCATGACTGGATGAGTGTTTGTATGATCATGGCCATCATACATTGTGATCTCTATATAACTCCTGAAATTGCAACCCAGATGGATGAAACTAGATTTGGGGTCTTCTATCTCGTTCACACGACCAACCAATGTACGAGTCTAACCATGTGGATCAATGAGCTGAATTCGAACATGGTAGCCATCATCTGATTACGGGTCAATGATGTAAGCCATTAACAAATGCGAGAGAAACCACTGACGATGTTAATGGATCTCAAGGTACTATAGTACAATCCGTATGGTGTGAGCGAATGATTTGATGTCGAACACCACATAGAGGCTTTTGGTCAAAGGCCATTGATGTAAACTTATCGTTGAGAGTAAGGAAAATGGTCATTGATGTATGAAAGTACCAAGGTACCAAAGGTGTGTTTCTAAGATAACTTTCTGAATAATGTGTTGATGTTGACAAGAAGTGACCCATTGCAGGAGGGCCTTGATGTATCCTCCATCAATGACAAAAAATGGGTATCATGATTGAGATAGAATTATGATAATAAAGAACCCGATCAGGAAAATTAAACATGGAATGAAGGTTTAAGACTATTGTAGCAGATATTAACTAAATGACTTCTCTTGAACACATCGACGACATTGAATGGAGTTGGTAGCATTGACCCAAAAAAAAAATGGAGGCTCTGAAAATGGTATGATAACCAAAATACAAGCAAATTACCTAACCCAACAACCTCGAAGATGAAGTGGAAGAGTGTCGCGTTGAAGAGAAATTCACTACTATTTAGCAAATGGAATACCTTGTTTTCCAAATTTCCCCAACCATACTAGTCAGTACCTCTTTATTTTTTAACAAACTTGAGGAGGATAACATATGCTTGATATGTAATTCACCCTTCAGATGAATCCCTCCAAGTACATTTAATGAACCCTGAGAAGGAGTGGTTCGACCTTGTCATGTTAGAGAAGTCCATCATTGTTTGATGCTTTAACGATTCCAATGCAGGTAAAACTCGACATATTTTTCATGTTTAGAAAGTTTGAAAAAGAGGCGAAAAATAAAACTTCAAATTTCCCTTTTTGTAGATAGTCTCTTAAGTCCGAAAAGGTATAAAACAATACTCAGGAGAACCTCTTAACTATGTTCGACTAAGGTATTCATTTTTCGTAGCTAGTCTATCTTAGTCTAGAAAAGGGTTAAACTTATACTGAGTAGGCATATTTTCATTTACTTTAACGAGTTCAAAAACACAAGTGCTAAAAAATATTTTCATATTTTAGGAGTATAAAAATCATTGAAAGAGGATTCTAGGGGTTCCCTTTTCATAGGTTTATAGAGCCCGAAAATGATAGAAAAGTACTCTTTGGTCAAAATAACTTATTCAAAGCATGACAAAATTATGTTAACAATTGTTGACCTGCTCAAAACATCACAAGAAGGATTAAACATACATGTTTCATATTAAAAATGAAGCATAGCTAGGTCAAAATATTAAATTTGAATAAAGTAATGAGAGAAATGACCATAAATACCCAAAATGACTATTCATTTTCACCATTTCACTTTGACCTTCAACATTTAGTATTTGGAGCCCTTTTTCCGTCAACATTATGTAGCTAATTGTAGCCAATCCATTGAACCATTTTGAGTATAGTCACTTCGAGGTAGGATATAAAAACCTTCTCTACTTTCCATAGTCCATTTTTATGAGTTCGTGCAAATTTTCTAGAGTTTTGAGGGCCCTGGGGTTCTAACAAAACACCATAGGACCAAGGTACCCCCCTAGTTTCGAAATATGCATTCCAGATAGGTAGAGGAACACTACAGGTAGAGTTACAACACTCTTTCATGCACTCAAGGGGTGCATTGGGTGAAAAATACTAAGTTGAACTCAGTTTTTCCTTAAATTTTGTCAGTTTTTTTGCATGGGAAAGAGCCTAATGAATATTTTCTTGATGTTTCAAGTGTATATTAGAAAAAAATGACATTCATTTGGAGAGAAAGAGAACATGAGGAACAAAATTTAAATGCAAAAAATAATCCTGCCACCATCTAAGCACTGAAAAATCATGGATTTCTAAAATTCTTTTGGCTTCCTGGTATGAGGGAATAGATGGAACTGTTAAAATAACTTGTTTATTCATGGGATGTTTAGGCACATTCATGTTTGGGGAACATAAAATCGAGATAAAGGTAGATGATATCTAATTTCTGATGAGTTTGTCTAGGCAGGGTGCCCCAATCTCTCTTCTAGGTGAAATATTATATCGCTACCTATTGCAGACGTCGAGCCTAACCTACTATGGATGGAAATATCAATATAAAATATGTAACCCATTTAAATTTTAGAATGATATTTTTCATTATAGAAATATTGGTAGGCATCTCAACATTACATGTGGCAAGCTTATCATACATGTAATATGGGGTGGAATGTATAGAGCCGAAAGTATTCAACTGGAGCGAGGGTGTCCTAGTCAATTTTAAGGAACAAATGATTAAAGAAAAGGAGGGGAAGTTTAAGAACTGAAACTATGGTATGATCTCAGTTTCTTTTTCTCTAGAGTGGGTACCATTACTACACCCTTAGTAGATTGTACTCGAGCCTATCGATTCAAGGGTCCCATAGATGAGGAGGTGGATAGATCATATGGTTTGGCATGCAGGTCTGTTGACAATCAAATTTTCATCAGCCTTCTTTGGGTGGTTGCATAGATATTTCATTGTGAACGATGATTATCCTTACACAGGGATGGATTTCCGCGATGATCCAGACCTCGTGCTTCCTGAGTGTGAGCAATGGGATGCTTCAAGTAAAATATTTCGACCATTAAGTTTTTGAAAGTTTTACAATTTTTTTGATGTTTTTCAGACTAAAATATTGATTCTTTCATGCAGATATTGGACCAGTTCAACTAGTAGGTGATGTATATCTCCATCGTTCAGAGAGACAACCACAGGAGGAGGCAGTGGAACTAGTACATGTTCTTGCAGTAGGAAGGGACGCGATACAAGATCTTGAGGCAGCTGAGATCCTATCATAGGTGTAGCGATACATGGAGGGACTGACACATGGGATTGATGATACCATGGTCGACCAACTTTCGTTGTGACTTTAGTGACACATTATTAGAGTGCCAGCCATATTGGTTGATTATTGCGCAAGATATCTCATGTAGTGTTGTTTTATCACGAGCACCACTAATTTGGCCACTTAGATATTTTCATGTAGTTTTTCATATGGTGATGTAGCCATATGTTTCTAGGGGCACACATTTTTGTAAAACCAAACTTAATATATATACACATTTTCAATGTTTCCTAGTTCTTATTATGCTTTCAATATGATGTGATGTGAATCAAAAGTTATTTAAATTTGTTGCAAATGTCTATTTAAAACGTAATTAGCTAGGCAATATACTAATGTGTTTAGATTTCTATAAATATGTTCATATCGTGTGAAATCAAAATGTATTTTTTAGAAGACGCACTCTCAAAACCATGCGAAAGATGGTGGGATTTCTCACTGAATATACATTAGCAAGTTGTAGTACTATGAGCCATGAGTCAATCTTGATGACTAAAAAACAATTACCATGTGAAATAGCATCATATAGTAGCTCAACCACTGCGCTATACTCAATGATGTTGTTAGTAGAGTGAATAATGGATGTTGTTAGTAGAGTGACCAATGTGAATCCATTGCATACTCACTAACTTTCCATTTGGAGAAAATATAGCCCATGTTGTGGATGATAGGTTCTGAGTACTATGACTAGCACCATCAACATAACCAATATACGGTTCGAGAGAGGTCGACATCTGCAAAACCAAATGTGAAAGGAATTAACATAAACCTTAGGAAACTACGAAAAGACATACTGCAAACACACTCAACACACCTATAGACAGTATGTACATATTGTACTACACATGGGATCAAGCATAGTATTTTTTGAGGTACATCCCATTCCTAGGTTGTACTAATGGAACATCAAAGTCTACTAAAAGCCACATGGGTTGGAACTTTCCTAGACCTAACTTATCGGCCTCCTGGTCATATAAGAGAACCCTGAGATCTCCTTTCAAGAAGACTCTAGGATTGAAAATTTTGTCGTATTATGCTTTGATGTGTCTTTTATGAGCTTCATTGGCTAAAGAAACATTGTGTTGGGTTTCATATAAATGTGACAGATGTAGAATATGCTCCTCGTTTACGGAAGTGGAAGGAAGAAGTTTGATAGCTAGTTTTAGCGATGGAATTTCACACTCGATGGGAAGGATCTCTTCCATATCATAAACCAACTGGAAGGGTGTGAATCTAGTAGCAACACTAATTGGGGTTCAGTATGCCCACAAGGAAGCATAGAGAAGCAAGTTCCAATTTTATTTGTGGACCCCTACCATACGTTGAAGAATAGTTTTAAGAACTTTGTTGACAACCTCAACCTGTCCATTAGCCTAAGGGTAGTTTTAAGCATACATGATTGAAGAAATTGTATGCAGTTGTTTTGACACTATTGTTAAATGTAGGCATCACCTCATACCACTTAGTAAAATAGTCTACAATGATAATGATATATCTATGCCCCCCGACTGAGTGAGGGTTACATGTCATAAATTTGATACCCCATTTTGAAAAGGGACCAAAAATGACAACAGGATGCAATGGAGCAGGCAGAGCATAGACTTACGATCGTAGATCTGGCACACATGAAATTTTGGATGACGAGAATACAGTCACGAAAGATAGTAGGGCCAAAAGTTTCCAACGTGTAAGATCTTCTGTGCATGGCAGCATAACCACATAGATCTCCACCACATACCCCTAAGTAGCATTCATTAAGGACTTTCTCAGCCTCCTCAAGGGTGAGGCACCTACGTAAAATTGTATCAATACCACAACGGTAAATGGTTTTGCCGATAATAACGTAATTTCAGGATTGGTATCAGATACTTCGATGCTCGAAGCGAGAGGTATTAGGTAAAAAAGTTTGGGTTTGGAGATAGATCAGAAAATCTCCATACCACGGTTCATATGAAAAAATAAAAAACAATGACTCGTCAATGATAGAATATTCAAATGTAGATTCAACATCAAGGGAAGGAAGATCGCACATTAGCTTGACGAAAACTACAGACTTCCTTGACTTGGATTTGATGAACTCCAGGTTTAAATCTTATAGAATAATGATCCACTTAGATTACTTTCCCCTCAAAAATTGACGTGAAAATATATGTGTCATAGGGTTGCAATCCAAAATGATCGTAGTTTTCTGAACCAAGATGTAATGGTGAAACCTTTAGAAGGCTTGAATGACTGCCAAAGCCAACTTTTCTGCATGAGTATATCTAATTTCACTATCATTAAGCTTATGAATAAGATAATAAATGGGATGCTCAGTCCCTATATTATATTCTTGAACCAACAATGTGGCTATAGTAGAAATGGCGACAGAGAGATACAATAAATAGTCGCGATGATATTCAGGGGGATATAAAAGAGATGCCTGAACTAGTACATCTTTTAGGGCATCGAACGCTTTCTGAGAAACGTCATCCCAATGGAAGGGGACCCCTTTTGTCAATAAGTACTGAGTGAATCCTTTGGTCATCTCAGCATAATTAGTGACGAACCTTCACAGGAATTTAGATTTCCCTTGGAGTCTTTGTAACTAAATGTGTGAAGAAGGTGCAGGAAAATTGACGATTTCCTATACTTTCAGAGGATTGATACAAATTCCTTGTATCGAAACAAAAAAACCTAGGAATCAACCAGAACCAACACAAAAAACACATTTGTGCAGGTTAATTAGAATATTATAATGTCTACAACGGAGGGAAATAACCCTTAGATGCATTAGGTGATCAACCCAATGTTTAGAATGAGCGGGGAGATCATCCAAATAGGGTTTCACAATGTGTTTGATGTCATGAAAAGATTAATCCATTGCACGTTTAAATGTGGCCCCAGTATTATTTAAACCGAATGGGAGTTTTCGATAAGAAAAAGTACCACAGGGACAAATAAATGAAGTGTTAGGTTGGTACGCTGGGAGAATGATGATTTTATTATATCCTGAGAATCCATCCATAAATGAATAAATTTCGCATCCAGCGCAGTCATCAAAAATCTGCTCAATAAATCGGGTTGGATAGTTGTTGTTTGGACAAGCGCGATTCACATCCCAGTAATCGACACATACTCAGATTGTGCCCTATTTCTTCATGACATGGACGACGTTTGATACCCAATCAGTTAAAGGAACAAGGTATATGAAACCAACCCGACGAATATTTTCAACTTCAAATTTAATTATGGTAGCCTTCTTTGGATAGATTGGATGGAGGTGCTGCGGAATGGGTTTGGCATTAGGATACGTCTTAATCTCGTGCACTACTATGTTTGGGGCAATACTTGGAAGTTCTTCATAATTCCAGTCAAAGACTTCTCGAAACTCATGAAATAGGGCTCTATAAATATTGATCTTAGATGAAGAAAAATATGATCCAATGTATATATTTTCAACTACACCTGGTTCGACCTAAATATCGTGAGGCATCGTTTCTTCAATATTTGAGAGGTTCTTTTCAGAGTCGATCTCATGAAGGGAGACATAATTTGTAAAGGGCTCGAAAAAATTAGGTAGGTTCACATCATTGAGATTATCCTCAATGGAATCTCGTAATGAGGAACGATGACCATGCTCATCCCACAACCCGTCATTTGGCATCATGATATCCATGATGCTCTCATCAAGAGAGACTACGTGAGAAAAAGGATCAAAGTGCGTGCCATAATCCACTGATCAATATACCTAATTGATCGAAGAGAAAGTATAATCTGAACACTCTGAATAGATGGATTCATAATCTAGCTCGATGGGATTATGCGACATTAGGTTGCCAAAACCTTGGATGTCAGTTTCATCTGGTACAATCCATGGATCATCCAGGATAGTAGAGGATTATATCATATTGATATAAGCAACCAAAGATGAGTCATCGAGAAGGAGAGGAGGAGGGAGAATTTTTTTTCCAAAAAGCGGTGTATCCTTCAATAGTCCAACTCTGACATGTTGATAGGAATGTAGAGCTTCCCCTACAAGAGGGACACTTCCAGTAACATGAGAATCATAGGAAAAAAACGTGAGTTTATCTATGACAACAATCCCACCTTTATGAGGAAAGGCAATCATACATAAGTAAGTCGAAATTTTGACAACCATAGCATAAAACCACTTATGTCCTAGTAGAATATTATAATCAAGAGGCCCGTCAATAAATTCTACTTCGATGGAGACGATTTTTCCCCCTGGTTCTACTTGGAGGGAATTTAGAATCTCACAAGGTTTATACGTTCTTCCATCGAAGGATTTCAATGTGGTGGCTAATTGAATCAGTTGGGGCAAACCAATCTCCTTCCAACAAGACATTGACATAATGAAGGTCGAGGCTCCCTCGTCCACAATAGATTGATGATTTTTCTTACCACAGACGACGACCTGGATTATAAAATCTAATTGAGTTGGGATCTGAGGGGTATATTTTTCATGGGAGAAAAACACAAGGTTGGAATCTGAGGGATCCACACATCTAATAGCTAACAACAAGGCCTTCTTTTGAGCGAGGTAGTTTTGCAAAACCTCAAGAGTTGATATAGCTTATGGAGACCGAGCCAAGTCTTCAACTACATTATACTTTTGGGCAGCTATTGAACAAGGGTTGAAAGCGGACTTATGAATAATGCCCTTCGAAGGCTTGATAGTCAATTCCATAGGAACTGGAGGTGGAACAAGATCAGATGAAGGTGGTACAAAATTTATAGGTTGATTAGTAGCCTGACTGTTTGGTGGATTCACATTACCATATTCCTTGTTCCGAGTGGGCACCATAACATTGGATTTCAACTTTTTGGAGGAAAGCATCAAAACCGTGTTAGAGAAAGAAGGGTCTTGTGCAACCATATGAGTCTCCTCATTGGGAAAGAAGTTGGTTAATACAACAAGAGAAGTGGAAGACTTAAGAAACATATTCACTTTAGCACGATGTGTAAAATCACGTGTAAATAAATCTCATTGTAGATCAAGCATGGTTATTGAGGCTTTTGTTTGTCATCATAAGACGTATTTGTTTGTTTATCCTACAACAAGGGGTCTTTATTTTTATTTCCTTTTCATTTCTTCTTGATTCCAGATTGTTGTTGATACCTTCCTTTATCAGATAAAACAACATTTGTCTTGGAAGAAGAAGCACTAGGAGGATGGGATTGAGGATTTTGAGCAAGAGCGGTAAGAGAAATACTAGATGGTTTACTCGCTGACTGGAAATTGGCAAAACCAATCATGCCATCAAAAACATGATATTCTTTACCAGATGAAGGAGCAACAGTATTCTAAGGTCTTAGAGAATTTCGTATCTTATCATAGAGCATGCTCGATTGGGTATAAACACAGTATAAATATTGAGCATGAACAATAACTTGCTCTTCAACCATGACTCCGCCTTTGGCCACATCTTCTGTTATAGGGGCCCAACAGAGATTTGGTAAACCATTCCACTAACAATTGATCAGGAACATAAGTCTTGCCCAATCAGCGATGACGCCTCTACTCATGAATGTGATTTGAAATGTGAATTGAATCTGATTGTTTGAAGTTAGTAAATAGTTTCATTCCTGTAGTATTCCCAATTTTCCATCAGTTAATTGGAATATTAGAGTTCTTAATTTTCTTGTTTAGTAAGTAAATAAAAGGGTGGAGGGACCGATAAACCCCATAGATGAATAAAATCCACTTTGTTGTGTGAATGAGGGTTAGTAGATAGTAGATCAGCATCACAGAGTAGTGGAGCAACTCATTAATGAAGGAAGAGTGGAGATTAAGGAGAGATAATGAGGAAGATGATGGAAACAATGGAGGAATACAAGTAAGATCATTGAACATTAATGAAGCAGTGATGGAGGAAGTGGTGCATTAAATTCACACATGATGGAGGGAGTGGAGATTAATTTTAGATATCATGGCAAGACGACATAGTCTTCATGGAGACTAGTGCCACATGTGCAGTGCAATTATAAGGTGGGCCAAGGCTAGGGAAGGCTCACAACCATATAAGGAAGATGAGGCCAACAAAGCAAAGCAATGTTGAATTTGATATTGTATTTTCGTTTAACATTTATTTGCGCACTTCAGTTGTTTAGCTAAGTTTGTTGTGTTGTTTAGCACACGGGTGTTCCTGAGCGGGAATCCCACCCTTACCCATGGGGTACTTCAAGTGCCTACTCTGGGAAGGTTAATTTGATTAGACATTAATCATCTGACATTTGTGTCACATTCAACCCCTCTCTTCTGCATATACAACTTAAGGAATTACACATTCTTGTCTCAGGGTTTGAGAGGAGGAAGGTAGTTTCTAGCATTTCAGCTAGGAAAATGCTGGAGAATTCATCCTTTCACCTTGCACTTAGATTTTAGTATTCTAGGAGAAACATCGTGATATCTAGCATCAGGCCATCATATTACACCTCCATGTAGTAGCATTTCCTTCAGGAATTGTGTAGTCCAGTCAGGCAGATCTATGGGAGGAAGGAAGTTCCAAGTATTTCAACTTGGAATCCTGTGAGGGACCCTTCCCTCACTTTGGTGAGATTATTTCTATCAACCATCAGCTATATCTCATCATCCAGCAGTAGGCTACAACTTCAGGCTCCTTGACAGTGCAGTCCATTACAACAATTGTGCAGTTTGCAGCTGCAACTTGAGTCGAGGAAGGAGGAGTTAGATCTCAAGTTTCTGGCTTGAGAATCTAGAGAAGGGGTAAATCCTTCATGTATTGATCTGATTGGGTGATATTTCAGTAGTTATATCATCAATTCAGCCCCATTTCAACAGCTACCCAGGAGGAGTGCATAAGTTAGCCAGCAGGGATGCAGTGGGCAACCAAAAAAGGGCCGAAAATCAAAAGTTAAAATCTGGCCAAACTATTTCTGGGTTTTTCTAGGCTTTTGGGTAGAGTCCATGGTTAAAATCCTGGATCTTGCTGAGCACTTCAAAAACCTCCTGAACATGGTTCTTATTCACAGTAGCAGTAATTTCCAACAACAACAGTAGTAACACAACATTTCCAGTGCTAGTTTTCATTAGTGTATTTCAGACACTTTTTGTTGGCTTGAGTGCATCTTCTTTCGAGCACTGTGTACTTTATATTTTCTGTTTTTTATAATGATATGACTTAGTTTTTTTGCTCATAGTTATAATGTCTTGATGTAATTTTCAATTGCAACATATTTCCAACATTTTCCATATTTTAGCTATATTCTTGTTTTTCTTTATTCGGAATGTTGTAGATGTTCTATATTCCTATCTTTTCCATTTTGGAATATTATAGTGGTATCGTAGAATGATCTTTGGCTCAACTTGTGAGCACTTCATGACATCAAAAGAATAAGAAGGAGAAGAAAAATAACAAGTCTTAAATGGTGGAAGGATTAAGTTTTGCCACACTTCTCTTTGGATCTATGTAGGATCTCTCCATAGAGATTAAATAAATGATAAGGGGAAGGCAAAAGGAAACCTCAAGAAGGTTTTAGAATGAGGAAGGTCTGAGTACTTCCTATCAGCAGCAGAAGAAATTGGCAATGCAAAAAGCTCCACAACAATCTACTATGTCCACTTTCGTTGAAGAGGAAGGTGAATGACATGGAGATGGAGGAACTTGGAGCATGAGACTCTAAGTAATTATCTTGTAGAGTAAAAATATCAAACAATAGCATTCAAGGATAATCTAACTCTCCAAAAAAAATTCCAGCTCAAGGAAGAATGAAGATCCCGTAGTAGCAATGGAAAAAAGAGGCACATACAGAATAGATTCTTCTTACCTACATTTGATGGGTCATCCATAAGCACGACAAAGGCTTGGAGGAAGAAGTTAGATGCATTCTTTCTACTACATCCAATAGTGGAAAGAGAGGCTGTTGAGATTGTAGCACTGCACCTTGAGGTTGAAGCAAAGGATTGGTGGTTCAGCCATATTAAAAATGCAAGAGTGACTGCTTATGCATATTTCACTCAAAGGGTAGTGAAGAAGTTCGACAGCATAAAACCGGAGGTACTTTCCATGGATACATTTTGAAACATTGATGAGGAATTCCATGAGAAGCAAAGGGAATATGTCAGCCTTATCACTCTGGAAGAGGAGAAACTACTACCACCACCACCTGCAGAAGTACTTCCATCAGGACAAGGAGAACTTGCATCTTTGCAAGATGACCTTGATCTCTTGACATTGGGAGTCCCATACATGATTGAGGAGATGCATGAGGAAGAGGATGCAGATACCAGCACTGGTACAGTAGAAGAGGAGCATCCATCACCATTACCAGCAGTTGGAGAAGCCATTGCACTGGTTGGAGGAACTCTTGTAGTTGTGCAAGATGTTCTCGAGTTTTAGCTGATCCAAGGTTTGAAACATTTCCATCCCATCTTATTTCAACACCTTAGCTTGAAACTTGTGAGATCATTCCATCAGGGAAATTTCATAACCAAGGATTAGAGCACCTTGCTTATTTGGAGCAAAAAATTATCACTGTGCAGAGGACCCTTGACTTGTTCAAGGAGGAGATGTATAGCCATCCCAGTTTTTCATTGTTGAGCTACACATAACTCTTTGTGTTGAAGTGTTGAGTTTCAGAGGATGGGATAAGTACAGTCCTAATGAGTACAATGTTGGGCTATGAGTTTAGCATTGTGTGTGGTCATGAGACAGTAGATGCACCATCATGGAGATCAATAACGTTGTCACTGAGGAGCAGTGATGAGTTGGGGGCCCAACTATTCTTGGAGCATTCCAATGACCACTTCACTCATGAAGCATTGGATGGCCAGATGGTAGATGATAGACCTCTTATGATGGATAAAATCTCCCATTATTATGATATATCTTTCTTGATCATCACCTCACAGCTCAAAGAGAAGTTTTTGCCTACAAAATATTCATAACCTCATGGGTTCTACTGGGTCGTCGATGAGAGGTTCTCATGGAGAGAACTCCAGGAGGTTGCACTTCAACATATCATGTAGTGAAAATATTATCACGAGGAGGATGGTATTCTCCATTGGGTGGATACCAAGTTGGAGCATGATAGGAGTCATCGCCCATAGTTGGATGGATGGGTGAGGATGATGAGCAAGTGGTTGAAAGGCTACTTATAGATCTATGATATGGGGAAACAAGAAGCATGGTTGTGCTGGTTTCTTTTGGGTGAGTATGGTTACTACCCAACATTTCACATATGCATGATCCATGCCTTGCATAGCACTAGCGTGATGCAGCAGCAGGAAGCATGGTTGTGCTAGTTACTCTTGAGAGAGTTTGGCCATCACATGACATAGCCTATGTCAATGTGTGCATTATTTTTTGGGACATGGCATGGCACTCACATGATGTGGCAGCAGGGAGCTTGGTTATGTTGGGTTGATGTGACATTATACATGTCAATCAGTATGTTGTTTCTCCATGGCTTGCATGATGATGATGTGAGGTCGAAACAAGAGTCATTGTTTCTTTGGTTACTATTGGGAGAGTAGGGGATGACATTCTCCCATACCTTGCATGATGAGGAGTGAGGATGGCAACATGAGGCCTTACTGCATTGGATTTTGTTAGGAGAGTATGGCCACCATACTTGGTATGATGATGGGGTGGTATGACAGCAAGAGGCATTGTTGCGGTGGTTGTTATTGAGAGAGTATGGTTCGACATTTCACATGTCAACCCATATGTCCTTGTTTCCTATTTTGCACAGTGTTGAGATGATGCTTGGAGCAAGCAGGGCCAACAAGGCCAATGATGGGAGCATGGAGAGGTACATCCCACTCCATGTAGCATGGGTTGGAGAGATAGTTCATGAGTTGGGACTTTCCTTTGGGGGGAGGAATCACTTCACTTCATATGTCTCATGCAGAGAAGAGGCTCTGGAGCAACATATGGTTGCCACTTGGAGGTTCATTGATGAGGAGAGGCATCTAGCTATACAGTTGGAATCCATTCTAGACATTCTAGAGAGGCAGCTATGGAGTTGGGAATTCATTACATAGTGGAGCAGATGAGGAGACCTTCCATATGAGGATGCCATTTGGAGGGAGGAGGATGGCTATATCGTTCACTTTTTCAGTTGCTTGAGGACAAGCAACATTTTGGCAGGGAGGACTATAATATTCCCAATTTTCCATAATTTCATTGGAATATTAGAGTTCTTACTTTTCTTGCTTAGTAAGTAAATAAAAGGGTGGAGGGACCCATAAACCCCATATATGAATAAAATCCACTTTGTTGTGTGAATGAGGGTTAGTAGATAGTAGATCAACATCATGGAGTAGTGGAGCAGATCATTAATGAAAGAAGAGTGGAGATTATGGAGAGACAATGAGGAAGATGATGGAGATAGTGGAGGAATAAAAGTAAGATCATAGCGCATTAATGATGCAGTGATGGAGGAAGTGGTGCATTAAATGCACACATGATGGAGGGAGTGGAGATTAATTACAGAGATCATGGAGAGACATCACAGTCTTCATGGAGACTAGTGGCCACATGTGCAGCGCAGTTATGAGGTGGGGCAAGGCTAGAGAAGGCTCACAACCATATAAATAAGATGAGGGCAGCAAAGAAAATAAGTCCTGAATTTGATATTGTATTTTCGTTTGATATTTCTTTGCACGCTTCAGCTGTTTAGCTAAATCTGTTGTGATGTTTAGCACACGAGTGTTCTCGAGCGGGAATCCCACCCTTACCCACGGGGGACTTCGAGTGCCTACTCTGGGAAGGTTATTTTGAGCATACATTCATCATCCGACATTGGTGCCAAATTCAGCCCCTCTCTTTTGCATATGCAACTTCAGGAATTACACATTCCTGTCTTAGGGTTTGAGAGGAGGAAGGTAGTTTCTAGCATTTCAGCTAGGAAACCAGTGGAGGATTCATCCTTTCACCTTGCACTTCCATTTAAATCTTCCATGAGTGGTATTGTGATATCCATCATTAGGCCATCATATTTTACCTCCATGCAACATCAGTTCCTTCAGGAATTGCGCATTCCAATTAGGTAGATCTAAGGGAGGAAGGAAGTTTCAAATATTGCAGCTGGAATCTTGTGAGGGACCCTTCCCTCACTTTGCTGACATTATTTCTATCAGATGTGAGCTATATCCCATCATCCAACGATAGGATACAGCTTCAGCCTCCTTGAAAACACAATCCATTCCAACAGTTGTGGAGTTTGTAGCTACAACTTGAGTAGAGGAAGGAGGAGCTAGATCTCAAGTTTCTAGCTTGAGAATCTAGAGAAGAGTTCATTGCTTCATGTATTGAGGTGATTGGATGCTATTTCAGCAGTTATATCATCATTTCAGCTCCATCTCAACAGTTACCCAGGAGGAGTGCGTAATTCAAACAGCTGGGGTGCAGTTGGCAACCCAAAAAGGGCCGAAAATCCAAAGTTAAAATCTGGCCAAACCATTTCTGGGTTTTTTTAGTAGAGTCTGTGGTCAAAATACAAAATCTTTTGGAGCACTCCAGTAGATTCCCGCACATGGTTCTTATTCATAGTTGCAATGGTTTCCAACAACAACAACAGTAGCAACACAACATTTCCAGTGCTAGTTTTCATTAGTGTATTTCAGCCACTTCTTGTTGGCTTGAGTGCATATTCTTTGGAGCAAAGTGTACTATATATTTGTTTTTTTTTATAATGATATGGCTCAGTTGTTCTGCTCATAGTTACAATGTCTTGATGTAATTTTTCAGTTGCAGCATATTTCCGACATTTTCCATATTTTAGCTATATTCCTATTTTGATTTATTTGGAATGTTGTAGATGTTCTATATTCCTGTCTTTTCCATTTTGGAATATTACAGTTCCAGTTTCATATCTGTTGGGAAACTAGAAATGTGTGAGGAAGGTGGTGGCTAAAGTGCCGAAATCATGAAACGATGCTCTAGGAAATTCATTATACTATTTGGTTGCGGTACCCTTAAGCGTTTGTTGGAAAATAAAAATTCGAATGGAATCGTCATTAATGGAGTTGAATGGACACCATAGATGATACATCATAACATGTGTTGACAGATCTTCTCCAGGATTCCGACTCATTTTTGGGATATCGGAAGGTAATTTAGTGGGAACAATCGGCCATCATGGCGAATGAGCAATGGGGTCATTAGTGAGCCAATTTAAGTATAGCAATTCGAGAGTAGCCAAAAAAGAAAATTGTCTATTAAAGCCTAGAGGAGGAAGGTTTGAATATGAAGGAATAGCCTGGACAACATGCACTTTCATTTCTAGATAAAGAGGGATTTGATGATAAGGAACCTGGGTACCAGAATAAGGAGGATTATGATAACCAACATACAGGTGACCTTGTTGTCTAGCCCCGGGATGACAATGAAGCTACTGGAATGGTTGGGTTTGGATTTTTTGGCCTTGAAAATGTGCTTGATATGGTCCATATTGTTGCCTGATGGGGGTTCAAATTCCCCCCTAGTAAGGTAGGTTTGATTAGGAATGCGCCAAATTTTAAAGAATTTGAGCTATCGAAACTTGAGGAGTACCCTATCCAAGCGGTTGAGAAGGCGAGGCACCTTGTACACACTGGGTGAGTGGGACCTAGGGAGTTCCATATACTATTGGAATAGGTTGTAAAGGTTGGATCACATTTATTTGAGATTGTTGAGGTGTTGATGGATGGACAGGAATTTGAGATGAAGATGGTGCAGGTTGAGAATTCAACAATCGATCCCAAAATGAACTAGGTTGAATAGATAAATTAGGTTTCCAAACACTGGTAGCCATTCCAGGATAAGGAGGACTATAATAAGGCTAATTACCAATTTGAGGTATACCAACAACAGGTTTCCCCCTTCCAAAGGAGGAGGGGATTATGGAGGCAACTTCAATCCATATGGAGGGTACTCGACATAAGAGGAGTGAGGATGTTGAGGGTAGATTTTCCCATTGACATAAGGGCCAACCTGCTGCTTTATTGTAGGTGTAGGAGGAAAAGGAGAAGATTGTGTGGAATTCATAAGAGAATAACAAGATGTTATTCCTGAATTAGATGACATGCGAGAGGTCCAAGGACTGGAAGCCACACTAGAAAATGTACCAGATAATGACTGATAACCAAGTGGGGTGGATGGACCACCATAAAAATGTGTTTCTGGTGATGCTGCAAACATATATGAGGAAGCGACATTCGATGTCTCAACCATAGTGGTGGAAACAGGCTGAGAGGTTGGATTAGTTCCAAACATGGTTAACAATCCCAATGAATATTGTCGTAAGAGATCTGTGGATATTTCCAAATAATCAGGGGAAGGAGTTTGTAATGGAGTTTGAAGAGGTGGAAGAGGATCAGTCTGATAAAAGTGAATTCCTTCCCAATGAACAAGAGTAGAAGGATGAGGCTCTTCTTAGAGGATCTCTTCAATACTTGCAAGTATGTATGGAAGAGGTTCATCGTCAGGCCCAAGATATATAGGTTTTTTCTGAGACAATGAAGAGAAGAGGAAGGTCTTGAAGTAGCAGGTAAAGATGGTTGAGGCTCCTTAAGTTAAAAAAACTTAGGAAAAAAAGTATATGACTTAAGAAGGTTAGGTTCAATAACCTCAGGCAACAAAGCTTCAGGGACTTATGTTTCGATTGGGTTAGTGTCATAAACAAGAGTAGATGTGATCTCAGGTTCATAACTCAAAGGGACAAATGATTTTGGCGGATCAATATTAGGAGGAGGGCCAGAAGTAGTTCCAGAAGTTCCAAATTCGGTAGTTTACATCTTCCTATGCTTTTGACGATGGCTGGGAGTAGCCTCTGGAGGAATAGGTGGCTTATTTTTCATTGTACGTGAACGATGAGGAGGGGCATTTTGTTCTTCCATGTTGGACAGTAAATTATATTAACATAAGAAGAAATAAATCAAAAAGAGGGTAATCGAGACATAAAGGATTACTAAGCAACCATGAACTGCAATATACACCTTGACGAACTAAGGACATAATGTACGAAAACCAATCTCCGCAAATGTTGTGTTCGGTGTATCACGACATACAAGGCAGCAAACTCAGTTACCTATGGTGAGGATAACAACCTATAGGGGACTCCCAAAATATACTCGACGATACGTGGAAGTACAATATGTAGTAGTTCTATCTAATGTGTAACTATTCGATGAGAGTGTTCCCATATAATTTATGTGCATGGAGTGTTGTCCAATACACCAAAAGTTACGTGGAGAACGATCTTATACACTCACATATGTGGAACGGTATATCACCCCCGGGATGCAACATTGGAAAACAACGACAACTCCTACTCTTAACGACCTCAAAAAATGTCTCTATCCTAGACCTATAGATGTTTGCATTATTTTTAAAAATGCTCCTTAGGTTGATTCAATAAATTTTACTATTTATCTTTGATTAAGTTTCAGTTTTGGGCTCACCAAGAATGTCACTTGAATATCCTAAAATGAAAATCTAGAATGAGAAAATGGAAATATTTCTCTTTCAATGAAAATCTAGTTGAGCAAGGGAAGAAAAATTCAATATGCAACATATAATATGAAACAATCGAGATGTAAGATGAAATTTCCCTTTCAATGCAATTATTCCTATATCAATGCACATACAAAACCCTAAATTCCAATGAAATTTTTTTCTTTTCACCGCACTTAATTTTCAGAATGAATAAATCTAAGATGCAATTGTTTAATCACTTATTCAAATGAACTTTCAGAATGAGGACTAGAACAAAAATTCATCCACACGATCAACAATCAAACTAAATGAGTTTGCAAGAAACCAAATGATAAGAACAAAGAAAAATCAAAACCAATTCTTACCAATGGTAATCAAACACAAATTCACACCAAATGGAGGCTTTAGAGATACCAAAAGGCACTCAAGACTTAGGCAAGTTCAACTTGAAGTAGTCTGATCAAAGAGAGGCTAAAAAACCAAGGAAAATTTTGTACAAAAAGAGGGGCCAACATAGGTGTAGAAGAGGCACCAGTGCTTTGCAACACATGCACAAAGAGGGCCCAGGAGAGGTGCAACGCTCTTTCAGAGGAACAGAGGGTGCATTGGTCCATGGAAAGAGGATTCCGACAGAAAAGTTCCAAAAGAGACTCAATGAATTCACTTCCTATGGCTATTCTTGGTTGGATAACATAACAAAGGTTTGTCAAATAGGTAATCAAACACAATGGACAAGGAAACCACAGAGGGAATACTCCATTCCCCAGCGAAGTATCCAATTTTTTATATGAGATTTATGATTGTAGGCAATAGTATGTCCCCTAGGTTGGTGGCTAACCTATAACAACAAAAAGAAAAGGAACCTAATGCTTTTCCTTAAAGTAAATAGATGACAGAGTGAGGCCTACATGGAATCTGTCACATGCTTCACTCTTTCTCTAGCTTGAATGCTCCATTTCCATTTCTGATTGCCAAAATTAGGACCTGCACAGTCAGATAACACAAGCCAGAAACTATGGGATCTATGCAGTGGCATATAAATAATCTATTCAATAGATCAACATGGTATTGAAATATATGAAATAACAACATCATTTAAGAAAACAGAGAATTATTTTTATTAATATAAATGGAAAGAGATTACAACCATAAATAGGTGTTGGTAGAAGATCTCCTCCAAGTTGTTGACTTGTCCCTTCCTTGTCACAATGTGCACCTCTAATCACCTTAAATAAATGTAATGACAATTTTTCATAACAACAACATAAGGGCAGAATCAATCTCCAAAATCCAACCCCTTGCATTGAAGGTCGTAAATATATAGAGGAGTAGGGTAAGTTGAGAGTTATTATCCAATTACCAATCTAGGGATTGAGATCCAAATTTGATGGGAGGATGGGATAAAATGATAAGGGATGGAAACTCCAAAGTAGGGTAGGATAGGATCCAAATGAATTATCCAAGGTAAATGTTTGTAACAAATTCTGGAAGAGGGATATTTTGGAATCTCGATCATTCTCCCATATTTCTAGAACCAACGCAGGTGGAAAGGGGAGAAACCTGCTAGTGATCAATGCATGCCACAACGGAGCAACCTGCAGCTGAACACAGTTTAGGAAGAGGCCAGGGAGCGTTGGTCCTAAAACTGTCTCAGATGATGCAGTTTAGGGAAGAAACTCTAGGGAAGGAAAGAGACATTCTTAGGGCTTTATGAAATATGATGAAAAAGGGGAATAGGATGTTGATTGATCCCATTCGGAGGCTCATTGATTATATGTGACAAAATGGCATATAGCATGGGCTAAGCTGCTTCATTGTTTTGGTTTGGAAATGGTGGTACAGGTAGTTGAGTGGGAGTGGATATTTGAGATGGATGTGGTTTTAGTTGAGGTGGATGGAAGGGATAGCATGGAGTTGGGTATGGATGATATTGAAGAAAATATTGAGGATATTGTGGATTTCTCCCATAAGGTCCTTTCCAACCTTGTTGCCAAGATTGGTTTTGGAGTTGAGATGACCAAGGTTGCCAAGGAAAGGGTGTGTTCCAATTACTTTGAGATGGATGTGCATAACCTTGAAATTATGAATTAGATTCTTGCATCATACCAAGTTGAGTAGGCTTCCACGGTCCTCTTCGAGCTATATAATAGAGTTTTACTGGTGATTTACCTGCTGCATTGTCTTCTTGGTAAAATTCCTTCAACCTTGGTAATGATGGGAAATATTTAGTTGCATATGACTATGCATGGATAACACAAATATCAACTTCTTCTTTTTTTCTCATTTTGGATTCTTAACATTTCTATTTGTTCACTTATATTTCCAATAATTTCTGCTTAAAGTTATTAAGAAAATTTGTAAGTTCAGCTTGACTTACCGGTCTTTATGCCGATTTACTTACTCTTACCCTTCCTCTTGGTATGTGCTTGCATATTTCACAAATTTCTTCAAATGATAATTGGTATACATCACCTCTACTCATGAGATCAAGGAGATCAATCCACTCATTCCTAATTTTTCTAAGTAAGAAGGTATTTAGTGTGTCAAATCCTAAATGATGTAAATTTTCCCTCTTAACATTATACATGAATCTCTCTATTTGATCCTTAAGGCTGTCATCTTATTTTTTATTCATTCTAAAAATTTCTTCTTTAAAATCATGAGCTTTATATTTTTCTAGAATTATCTTTTTCATATCATTCCATGATCTTATTGAACTAGTCCCTAAAATCATGAACCATTTAAGAGCTCTATCCTTCAATGTCGTCGGAAAAAATCCTAGTTTTTGAGTATTTAATAAGTAACCATAATAAATAAATAAGAGATGCAAGTGAAATACATTCAAAGGAAATAAATAAATTGTACAAGAGGGTTATGAGGCTCATAGGATGTCCAAGCCCATGGAAAATTAGATTTCTATGAAAGAAATCGAGCTTTAAAACTTAAAAATGGCACCAAATTTCATTATTTGGATCAATCCAAGTACATTCCGGCTAGAAATGAAAGCGGAGCTGCTAAAAAACAAGTTTCCTCCACAAGAAGACTAAAAATACATGCCCCTAGAGGAAAATTCGAACTAGTACTTATAAAAAGTGATGAGTAAGCATTTTCCTTGAAAGGAGGCAACTTTCCCCTTCAAAATCCCTCAAAAAGTGGATGTGGTTCCCAACACTAGTAATCTTCATTATATGACACATAGCACATTCCTAGATTTCTCAATCAATGAAGCTCCAAAATTTCTCAATAATTTCATGATATTTTTTTCATTTATTATCCAATCTGAGTCCATCATGTAGTAGTGAGCAAGTCCCTAAATTATCTCATCCATAATTTACTCAATATTCTCCCAATATTCTGCAAAAATAAATAATATTAGGTACATAACATGCAATTATCTCTAAACCTTCCTGAGAACAAATTAAAGTTAAAAAAAATGTTGTTAAGTGTAGAAATAGAGATTTAATATACCCTTTATGTGCCTAAGAAAAGTTATATGGGCCTTAATTTGTGTCTAATTTGGAGGCCCATCACCATCACTATTGTTGTTCTACACGTAATTCTGCACAAGGAAACATCTTCAAAGTGTGAAAAGTGTGAATGCGAGGTTCATGGTTTGAATATTGGACATGGATCCTATTAGCATCAATGGTAACTTGAATGGCATCACATGGAGAATTAGAAGAGCAGTTGTTACGAGAGATTGGGGGCCTGCTTTCAAGTATATCGATTGAGGTCATAAATCTAGTAACTAAACGAAAATGATTGAAACTAAACTAAGACAAACTTGGTTCAATTCCAATAGGCCTAATGACTCCAATCTTCTTAACAAGTGGCAAAATACATGATATTAAATTTAATATAATATTTATTGGTTTTAAACTGAAAATGTGTTCAAATAATTTTCATATTATCTGTTTGATTGTGTATAAGATGAAGAATATTCTCTTGAAATGAAATCTTTTCCATTCATTTATTAAAAAAATAAAATTCCCAAAGCCCACATCCAAAATTGAAATGAGTACGCCTTCGACATAATTACACAACAAAAAAAATTATACTTAGATTAAAGAAAAAAAAACCACTTTTTTGAATTAAAAAAAGAAAAAACATAAGTTACACATGGAATCAGCACAAGCATTAGTAAAAGTTATTAAAAACTCTAAAGAATTTTGACTTGAGAAAATTTTTCTAAAGCATAAAATGATTGACAAAATAAAACACAAAAACAAAGTTTGAGGTGCCACAAGGCATACAAATTAATAAATAAACATTAAACAAAAATTCAGGTTGTTAGTGAGGGCTAGCCATGGTCATTTTGGGTGGGGCCCAACTAGTGAATGCAAGAGACTAATTATTTGGTTGATGTTGACCATTATTAGCAATTTATAGGGATTTGGAATCCTCGATATAGCAAGGGAGTGATCCGGATTTATGCAAGAACGCAACGGAATACACATATAACCATAAATACAAATATGCAGTGGAAATAACACTTCATTTCATTAATATCAAAGAACTGAAATTTGCTTACAGATAGAATGGAAATAAACTAGCTAGGGCGCGGGTAGCTTATCTCTGAGAAGAGATGTGGTGGCTATAGGCCTCTGAACTGTGTTACAATGAGGCTCGGGGGCCTATTTATTATTTACAAACAATGGAAAACCCTAAACATCCAAAACCCTAACCCTAGGAGATGAAGCACCAAAAATATGGGCCCCGTTTGGGTAAATTGGTGTTTCAACTTCCCATGGATGTAACTTTGGCATACGATCTTCATTTGACGCACACCATACCTCGTAAGAAAGATCTATCCAAGGACTACAACTTTTTATGTGAGAAAAATTAGTCCATGGACCCATGTTGCTCCCATTTTTCTTAAAAAAATGTCATTTAGGGCCTCAAAACGGCTCTGAAAGTTCAGGACCTGAAAAACTGCTAAAAATAGTAAGTCATGTTGAAACTGAAAAACTGAATGAGACAATGGTGGGGCCCCAAGTGGAATAGGCGGGTGGCCACCAATATCCACTTGGATCATTCCTCACCCCTTAGGAACCAATGGTCCCCATTGCATTGAGTTCCTCCATGAGATGAGGAAAATTTTGTTGAACTTGGTCCCTGGTGAACCACTTGCCTTGGTGCAGGAGTTGGCAAACTTTGACAACCCGATACAGTTGGATCTTTTGTTGGCAAGTGTTCTTGATTTACATGTCCATGATACAATCTATGGTGGCCTGTTCCATTCAGTCTGGGTTTAACTCTGTTGGTGTGAGTTGTTCTACAATGTCAGAGGTGTCCAGTAGAGGTGGGAAGTATGGATGAAGGCAGTCCACATTAAATACTGGGTGCAGACCAAGAAATGGTGGAATACTTAGCTCAAAGGAATTTTTCCCTACAGCCTTGGTGATGGTGTACGGCCCATATCGGAGCGGGCGAAGCTTGTGGTGGGGTCTAGTGAGGCGCTCCTTCTACAAATGTAGCCACACTTTGTCGCCAACCTGGAAGTTGTGTGGCACCCAATGTTGATCATGTCGTTGCTTGTACTTAGCATTAGATCTATGCAATATATCATGAACCTGTTGGCGGATGTGTTGAATGTGCTCGATAAATTTGTTTTCTTTGTTAGCTTTAGACTGTACATGAGCTAAATCAGCGTGAGTAGCCGCAAATGACATGGCTTCGTCAATGGGACATAGTGGCTGGAATCCCAATCCCACCTGAAAGGGGCTTTGGTAGGTTGAGATATGGAGAGCCTGGTTATAACTATCTTGCACATAGGGGAGGCTCTCATCCCATGTGCATGGATGCTTTGAATTGTACATGCGAAAAATGTGTACAATCATCCTGTTGACGACCCCTGTCTAGCCATCAGTTTGGGGATGGAAAGATGTGGACTTGGTGAGGTTGGTGTCTAGCATTGACCAGAGGCTGGACCAAAATGTGCTGAGGAACTTGCTGTCCTGATTTGATATGATAGACTGTGGGATCCCAAAGTGCACCCACACTCATTCAAAGAAGATTTTAGCAGTGGCTTCTGTTGTGATATTCTTCTTGCAGGCTGCCGTAATTTCCATCTTTGTCGACGGCCATGAAAATATAGTCGTTTCCATTCTTAGTAGAAGGAAGGCCCGACATGTAATCCATGGAGATGGATTTCCAAGGTGGATGAGGGTTAGGTAGTGGAGTATAGAGGCCTTGCTTCTTGATGGTCAATTTGGCAATGACACAAGCAGTGTAGGATTTGATGTACTTCCACCCGTCTCTGTATCAAAGTTAAGGTGAGAAATAATTCTCTGATGCTGGTGTTCCTTGACCCCAAAATCCCAGTGACTTGGCTGTAGTGTGCTTGTATATTGTCTTGACATGCTCACTTGAAGGAACAACACAAAGGTGTCTGAGGTGATGGAGGTGCCTTAGGTGAAAATTTCGACTTACCTCTGCAAAGTGCTTTGTATGTGTGGGCGGAGTGGATTACTTTAAGTGAAAGCCGGCGATCAAGGAATTGCCGTGCCCAAGGGGGGAGTTGAGAACGGTGGTTAAGCGCCACGATGATGGTTTGGTGAGAAGCAGTCACAACATGATTGGTGCTACCCTTCTTGTACTTGATGTTCAAATGAAACTGTTGCAGATATGTGGACCACTTCTGATGGCGATCATTCTGCAACTTCCCTTGTGTCTGTATGAATTGCAGGGGCCTGTGGTCTGTGTGGATGATTGTTTCCTTCCCCAAAATGTAATGCTTCCATTGTCGACAAGCCTACACAATGGAATAAATTTATTTGTCATAAGTGGGATACTTGCGAACCGTGTCGAATAATGTCTCACTGTGATATGCCACTAGATGCCTTTATTGAGTAAGAACTGCCCCAATGGCATAGTCAGAGGCATCTGTCTCGATCTCAAATGGTTGTTGCAGGTATGGTAATGTGAGCATTGGGGCAGAATAGAGGTGATGTTTCAATTGTATGAATGCCTTATGTTGAGATTTCGACCAAATGAAATTTTCTTTCGCTCCTCCCTTGGTGACTTGACTCAAGGGCCAAGTGATATGAGAGAATCCCAAGACGAACCTACGGTAGAAATTAGCAAGACCCAAAAAGTTACGAAGCTCTATTAGAGTGGTTGGGGCTGGACAATCCCGAATGACTTGGATCTCGGATGGATCCACATGCGCCCCCCCTTTCATCAATAATGTATCCAAGATATTGAACCTGGGTCATGCCAAAAGTGCACTTCTCCAAATTGGCACACAACTTGTGTTGCCGCAGTATTTGGAGGACTTGTCGGATGTGATGGAGGTGCTCTTCCCAAATCTGGCTGAATAATAGATTTTCATCCAAGTAAACCACTACAAATGAGTTGGTGAATGGCCGCAATATGTCATCCATCAACATCATGAAGGTTGTGGGCACATTCGTCAACTCGAAAGGCATGACCAGCCATTTGAAAAAGCCCTCCTTGGCTTTGAAGGAAGTCTTCCATACATCAGAGGGTTCGATTGGTACCTGGTAATACCTAGACTTCAAGTTGATCTTGCTGAAACATTTTGACCCTTTGTGTTGGTCTAGAAGGTCATCAATCTATGGAATCGAGGACCTATTCTGGACAGTGACCTTGTTCAGTGCTCGATAGTCAATACAAAGTCTCCAAGTCCCATCCTTCTTCTGTACCAACACGATTGTGCTCCCAAAGGGTAATGAACTTGGCTAGATGTGACCTTTATCCAATAGCTCCTGAATGTACCTCTTGGTTTCATCGTTCTCCATATCAGAGTGGTGATAGATCAATCCATTGGGTAATGACGCACCTGGGGTCAAATCAATGGGGTGCTTAACTTGACAGTGCATTGGAACCCCTGTGGGTGAGGTGAAGATGTCCCCGTACTCCTCCAAAACCTTGTCCATTTGTTATGGTCGTGTAGAGGAGCCCTGTTTAGAGTTTGTGCCCATAGTCTTCTTCTTGCCCTAGGGGCGGACCATCAGGAAAACAAATATCATGGTTTGGGAAATGAGCTTACAACATTATTTTGCAGTAACCAAAGAGATAGCAGTAGGCAGTGGTACCTATGGTATCCTGTACATCTTATTTCCCAAAGTAACAATAACAGTGCGAGGTTGGGACTCATACACATCATATCGCTTCGACAAGTATGGTTGGCCTAATAATACATCAGAAACATCAAGAGGAGCAATGTCACATAATACCTCATCCATGAAGGGCTTGATGCTATAGGGAAGGCGGCACTGCTGGCTGACACGGAGATCCTGTCCTTGGTGAAGCCACCCGATGGTGTATGGATGTGGGTGTGTTGTGGTCGGCAAGCCCAACCGATTCATGACATCTGCTGAAATGAGGTTCTTTTGGCTCCCATTGTCGACAATGAACTGTAGCGAGGAACCCTTTACCCAAATTTGGGAGTGGAAGAGACACTCCTCCTCCCTTGGATCTTCCGGTTCCTCCTTTTGGATCTTCACAGTGGCAATAGTGGCGTTAGGCTCCGCATCAATAATATGTTTCCCTTTGTCATTCCTCTTGTCAGGTTTTGATTCAGAGTCAGAGCATGCATCTGACTCAGAAGCCCTCATCTCGGCCACCAACGACTGCTTGGCCCGACACTCACTTGTGTTGTGAGTGGAGCTCTTATGGAACTCACACCACTTTCCCGTGTCCTTTGGCTTCGAGGTGTTTTTCTTTGTTTGTGGCTTTGACAGGTTGCCTTGGGCCACCATGCCTTGTCTTTGTCCTTTTTTATGTGGTTTGGGGGCTTCTTTCCCTTACTTTTGATTTGCAGATCCAAAGTCTCGTTTCTTCTGTTTGAATTTCTGCTCAATCTTGGCAGCATACCGGTATGTCGTACCAAGCGAGGAGATGTTGAGGAACTCCATTTCCTCCTGAATGTATTTGTGCAGAAAAATGCGGTACTTTAGCACCAAATGTTTCTCTGAATATTTGATACCCAACTTTGTGCGTAGGGTATGGAACAGATTCGTCAGCTCATGCACATTTTGATCCCTTTGTTGTTGCAACGTGGTCCATTGTATGTACTTGTCCTCGTATCTCCCCACGGGATAGTATTGTTCCTTGATGGCATCTTAGAAAGAATTCCAAGTGGGTACAGCTGAGAACAGAGAGGGTTCTGTCTCTTCCTTTTTCTCACAGTAGGTTTCCCACCAGTCCTTGACATGGGGGGTAGCTTTGAGGAGTGCAAAAATAATCTTCTCTCAGTCGGAAAAGTCATGAACCGAGAAATATCCTTCTAATATATTCAACCATCTATCTACGACATCTACATCTATTTGACCCTCAAATATGGGAATTTCAAAGTTTACTTGTACCTTAAAAGGAGTCGCACCTCCAGAGTGGTTGCTGGATGTAGATGTGCCGTTTGTGGGCAGTCGTTGAAGGATCTGGGCAAAGTTATCCATCATCGCATTCCTTTGTTTTTCGAGGGCCTCCTCGAGCAATATTTTGATAATATCTCCTGCTCCCTCATCTTTCTTTTCGTCCCCCATGGGCGTCCATCAGGGTTTGCGAGGCTGATCTTGCAAAGGTTCCACCAGATCAAGCCCAAACTCCTTATACCCCAACCTCATTGGGGACATGCAAAGAAGGATCGAGAAAAAGCATACCGCTCTAATACCACTGATCTGGATTTATGCAGGAACACAACAGAATACACATATAACCATAAATACAAATATGCAGCAGAAATAACACTTCATTTCATTAATATCAAAGAACTGAAATTTGCTTACAGACAGAATGGAAATAAACTAGCTAGGGCACCTGTAGCTTATCTCTGAGAAGAGTTGTGGTGGCTACAGGCCTCTGAATTGTGTTAAAATGAGGCTCGAGGAAATATTTATTATTTGGAAACAATGGAAAACCCTAAACATCCAAAACCCTAACCCTAGGAGATGAAGCACCAAAACTATGGGCCCCGTTTGGGTAAAATGGTGTTTCAACTTCCCAGGGACGTAACTTTGGCATACGATCTTCGTTTTACGTGCACCATACCTCGTTAGAAATATCTATCCGAGGACTACAACTTTTTATGTGAACAACATCAGTCCATGGACCCATGTTGCTCCCAGTTTTCCCAAAAAACGTCGTTTAGGGCCTCAAAACGACTTTGGAAGTTCAAGACCTGAAAAAATGCTAAAAATAGTAAGTCGTGCCGAAACTGAAAAATTGAAAGAGACAATGGTGGGGCCCTAAGTGGAATAGGCGGGTGGCCACCAAAATCCACCTGGATCAGGGAGAGTCATAAATTATTTATCAATATTAGACAAGAAAAATTCCCAATTGTAAGTATGGTCTTACCTTTCTTAAACATGTCTGACCACTTGGTAGTGCCCACTATGGTGTTGGGGAGATAACTAGGATTGACAAGGTGTGAATGTCTCATAAATTCTCATACATGGAGCCTCACTCCATAATTCGAAAAGGAATGACTCAAGGTCTACTTGCATGTGCATCTTATTGTCTACACAATGAAAATAATGTTCATTTATTCCTAGAATGGAAAAAAGCAACACATGTATGGAGGCTTATTATGGGAAGTTACAATTTTCTTTAAAGGGTCTTCATACCCATTGAGGAATGTCTGAAATGGTGGAAAGCGTTGAAATGAAATTTAAAGTACACTCCTCTATTTGAGTTTTGGGAATTGTGGAATCTTAGAAATAAATTAATTTTTGAGGAACAGACTCCAATGTGTAGTTGGATTTACACAAATACGATTGAACATGGTTAAAACCTGGAAGAGTTAAAGAAAAAATTCATAGAGAGTTATCACACCGCCAGAGATCACATGCGATCTATCTCCCTATAGGATATTTTGATGGTGCAGCCCAGAGTGGGAGATGCGGATGCGACGTTTGGATTATAACGGAAAGTGGAGAACAACATAAGATAAAATGGTTTGCAGGGGAAGGCAAAAATACCAGATCTGAGGTGGTGGAACTATGGGGTTTATTGTGGATGGCTAGAAGACTGGGGTAAGAGAAAATTCATGTATACGGTGACTCTAAAGGAATCATCGATGGTTTCTTGAGAGACACATCTTTCAACCCTCCTCACTTGGATGGGTGGATCTCTCACATCAATGAATTGATTATATTTTTTAGAATGATTGATTTTGCTCACATTTTCAAGGAATCAAATACAATTTCAGATCTCTTATCCAAACAAGGAATGGACAAAACGCCTGGAGAAATGCATTTATGGATCAAGGACAAGACCAACATAGAGGAGGAAGGCTTCATAACAATGTCGAGGTTTAATGGATAATGGAAATGAAGACACGAAACAAGAATGGAGTAGATGAATATAATGTCAATTTTGAAGATAAGACTAGAAAGAAAGATGACATGAATGATAGTTTTTTAATTTGTTTCTATTTTTTTTTTTGAATTTTTTTTTTTTTGAATACTGTGAACTAGAATGAAATATCTTAAACATGATAGATTTTCTGAAACTATGGTTTTGGTAAGATGAATGGAAGTTAAAATGTATTATGAAATAATTATGAATTATATGTTAAATGTTGTCGATGCATTATATAAACGAGTTGTTTTTTTCTTATGATTATGAATTATATGTTAAATGTCGTTGGTACATTATATAAACCAGTTGCTTTTTTCCTCTAAAAAAAAAATTAAAAGACATACTAACATATATCAACACATTGTTATACAAGAAGAATGTGTGAAAATACATTATCATTTAAAATCACATATTTATACATTTTGCAAACAAAGTAGAGAACATCAATGTGCACATCCTTATTATCTCAAGGAAAATTATGAATTCTCTCAACAAAACCGAGGTCAGTCCAGAAGTGAATCTGGCCCTTAAGGTAGCACCGAGGGTAGTCTTGTCATGCAAAAATTTTGACGAGAATTGTGGAAAATTCAATTTGAGATTTTTGGTTTTTTTGTTGAAATGCCAAAATGGAAAACCAATCAATAGTAAATGTTAAAAATGGAAAGGAGATTTAAAATTTTGTGGAAACAAATCATTTGGGCCAAGTCAAAATTTCTTCTGCTGACAAAACAAGAAAGTGGATTTGGGTAAATGCAAAACAATATTAAGGTATTTTAAAACGCGGACTTGTTCGCTTTAAATGGGAACAAAAAAGAAGAAAACAGACCCAGAAGAAGAAAAAAAAGAAGAGCAACACAAATAAAGAAAATTCAATCATTTACAGTGCCACAACTTCACCTCTTACTTGGTCATCAGATCTCTATGTCCAAGAACTGAGGAAAGCTAGCGCAAGGCTGGAAATTTTAGAAGCATACGAACAAGAAAGAGACCACAAAATTTCAGGGATCACACTTGCAAATCAATATTTATTGGAATGTAATAAAATTATGAAAGAGCAGGTAACAATGTTACAAGATGTTGTAGAGGAAGGAAAATGAGAATGGGAAAACATGAAGGCAACATGGCAAAGAAGGAATGACACAATGGCAGCAAACAAATATGTGATAATCTGTAAAACAACTCGGGTAGATACACAAGTGGGTCAGCAAACAGTCCTTTCTGAAAAGAAGGCATAAGAGAACAAGAAGACATACATTCCAAAAGAAATCAAAACTAGGGTTGAGGACACTAATGGTCACAGGATAGAGGAAAAAGAAGATGTAAGTTCTCGTAGAGCAGAGGAAAGAGAAAATAAAGAAAGAAAAGAGAGAAATAAACTGTATTATCTGGGGAATAAGAGACTATGGAAGGAATGAAAGCACTTTCAATTTGGCAAGGGACTTTTTGAGAGAGAAACTACAGTGGAGAGGGAAAATTTGTCAATCAATGAGGGTGTGAAAGATATGTGAGGAAATATCTCGACCTATAAAATTCATCATGGAAAGTGTGCAAGAGAAACATCATTTGTTAAGCAAAAATAAACTCTTGAAAGGCTCACACTTATTCCTAGATGAAGATTTAACTAGCAAGTAACAAGAAGAGAGAAGAGAAGAAGTGAAGAAAGTTAGAGCAGCAAGAAACGAAGGGAAAAGAGCATGGTTGTACAATGGTAAAGAGGTTATTGCAGTGTTTGGGCCTCATGGAAAAACATGGCAGCAAGCTGACAATGAAGATAAAACAGGTAATTCTATAATAGGGAGGAAAACAACAGGATCAACATGGGTGAAAAGGGGTGAAGACTCAAATTCGAGTGTTGTGTGCTGAACCGCGTAGCAGCCAAATCCTACCCAGGTCTACCTACGTCTAGTTTGTTGGAATTGTAGAGGTTACCCTTGGAGGAGGGGACCTGGGATAGGGCCTATTGCAGAAGGTAGAGACATAATTTTTCTTACAGAAACTCATGAACATGATGGTTGCAAAACTCGTATATTTGATGGTTATTTGAAGTTAGCAGTTTGAAACGAGGCAGCAGAAAATGGCAAAGGGTACGGAGGAATATTGGTTTTAGTGAAAGAAAAAGAAGATCGTCACATTCAGTTAGTGAAAGACGATAAAAATAAGTAATATTTATGGTTCAAATAACAGAGAATGAGAACGACATAAGAATTGTAACATGTTATTTTTCGCTTCAAGTATCAAAACTTACAAAAATAAGGGATTGGATAGCAAAGATCCATATGCAGCTTTAAAGCAAGATATTGTCGCATATTCTCAACAGGGAGAAGTTCTTTTAGTGGGATATTTCAATGCTAGAACAAAAAATCAACAAGCTAGTATTCTATGTTGCAAAGAGGATCACAATCCTATCTAGCTCATTGAAGAGGAGAATTATCGATTGTTGAGATGTTCATAAGATGACAAAGTTAGTAAACATTTTAGAGAGGAGTTGCTTACGTTGTGTGGTGATTTCAACATAATTAACTACAATGGTCTAGATAGATGGAAAAACTCTGGGAACTTCACTTGCAACACACACAATGGGGCAAATGTCATTGACTATGTTATTGGTTCACAAAGCCTAATAGAAAGAATAGATGAAGTTAAGATTGGAGAGCATATTTGGGACTTAAAATCAGATCATAACCCAATTTATATAAAGTTATCCTAGTTAGAAGAAAGACAGAATATGAGGAAAACCCAATGTTTTCAACAATCGACATCAAGGGGAAAAAATCTTCTAACACAAGAAAATTACACTATCTTCAAAAAAATATTGAGGAGATCAATTCAGAAGGAGAAAATGTGTCCCCAAAGCCTCAACAGCCATGAGTTAACAAATATAATCCAGGGTGCACTTCAGAAGTGCAAAAGAGAAAAAAATAGGAAATCAGAATTAAATTGTTTTCCTGTGAATACGTGGTTTGATGAGGAATGAAAAATGGAAAGGATAACCTTGAAAAAGGAAGGAGAGGGGAAGATGAATTTAAAGTTATATAAGCAGATTTTAAAAAAGAAAAAATATGAGTTCATGCAAACAAGGCGAGAAGAGATGATATATCTAGGCAAGAATAACCCAAAAAAATTTTGTCGGGAACTTCAACCAAGGAAGAAGGAATTTTAAAATAATATTATGGCCAATCAATGGTTTGACTAGGTAAGGCAACTTTATGAAAAATAATTAGAGGTTGAGCCTCCTCCAAGGATCAACACATCTACAAAGCTTTTCATAGTACATGAGGTGGAGGTAGAAATTAAAAAGTTGAAAATAGGGAAGGCAAAGGACTTGGTTGAACTTCAAGAAGAATATATAAAGTGGGGAATGAACATTTTGGCACCCCACATCATGGAAATATTCAACAACATCATTCAACAAGGATTCTCAAGGAATTGGACAACTAGTCTAGCAATTCCCCTTTCTAAAAGTGGAGACATTAATAATCCTTCCAACTATAGAACCTTTATGATCAATCCTTTGTTTGCAAAGATTTTCAGTGGCATAGTAGAAAATAGAATCAGTAAGTGGGCATAAGTAAAAGAAAATAGGGCAAAGGGCAAGAAGGTTTTAGGCCGAAGCATTCTACACTAGATCATGGTATCATGCTGAGACACATTATTGAAAAGGTTTGGGGGAGAAAAGAAGAAGTATTTTTCTGCTTTGTTGACTTCAAAAAGGCATTTGACATGATCCCTAGAGATAAGTTGTGGCATAGAATGGAAGAACTTGAAATTTATTTAAAATATAGAGTTGTTGTCCGTAGAATTTATGAAGAGGTTAAACTCAAAATTAGAACTTCAGCAGGCATTTCAGAAAGTTTTAGAAGTGACATCGGAGTCGAGCAAGGTTTCCCTTTATCCTCTACCCTTTTTGGTTTATGTATTGACAAACTGGAAGAGTGGCTATATTTGCAAGATGGGGATGGTGTTCGATTGGGAGAGTTTGTGATCAAGCTTCTTCTATATGCCGATGATCTTATGATGGTTGCTAAATCGACCCATGGATTGTAGAAAGAAAAGAATTTTGGGAGGGTGGAAAGCATTATATGCACTTCAAAATAGATGTAGAGGGTAGAGTTATGGGATTGGAACACGATCAAAGTACTTTTTGGACTCTTATTGTGGCCACTGCTATTATATGGGTGTGAATTACGAGCTAGCAGCGTCCCTGTTTCAAAATGGAAACAAATTGAAAATTTTCAAAAATGCTTGATCATGAGAAAGTTCAAAATAAAAAGTTTGGTTCCGTATGAGATAATGTTGAGTGAAATAGGGCAGCTCCCATCGAAGCAATTGCCATGGTGCGTCTTATGAGGTATCTAAAAAGAATTGAGCAAATGGGAGGAGGTAGATGTCTGAAATTTATCTTCAATGAAGGTATGAGTGAAAGAAAGAAATCATGGATGAGACAAAACAACAAATGGATACAAAAATGGAATATTTACTTGAATGCATGTCCCACAAATAGCAAGGAGTTACATAATTTTGTGTTGAAGAAGTTTCCTAAGGGTATATGGGGAAAAGAGTTTGGTAAAAAGAAGAATTATTATGTTCAAGAATTCAACCCCACTTGTGATCTCCGACAAACAGAATACATTGGAGCTAGCATTCCGTGGAGATCAGAGGTTCTTATTGCTCAATTAAGAATTAACTCAAATCAACTTCGGTGTGAAACTGGATGGTGGAAGAGACCTAAAGAAGCTTGGGAAGAAAGGGTATGTACTTTTTGCACTTCTGGGGCAGTGGAATAAAAAAAACATTTAATTTTGGAATGTGACACTTTCAGAGACATCAGGGACAGTTACCGTAGTATATTAGCATCAATTCCGTGGCATTGTCTTTTCAGTGAGGGAACTCTTAGAAGGTTGAGTCAGCTCATCATCAATTTGAGTAAGAAAAATATTGAATTACATAAAACAAAAAACAAGGAAGCTGGTGGTCCCATAGACTATTTTTAGTCTTGTAAACCTTAAAATATCATTCATCATTAATTCATTCATTCATTATGCACCACATGATTCCTTTTCCTTGTGTAATAATTTTTTCTTAGAGACCGATTAAGGCTTACGTGGAAAGGGCTTATTGACATGTGTTTGTTCATATTTGGAAGATTAAATCGACAAACCATGTGAATATATTTAAAACGAGTTATTTTACATTGCGGGTCCTAGTGATCTTGGGAATCTTGTTATTTGTCATTAAGTAGCAATAATCAGTATCGTGCCTTTTTTTTCTCATGTAAATAGTATAACCAGCCACCTCTCGCCATTGATCCAACTCAACGTTTTTTTTACTTTATGCTGATATATATATATATATATATATTTGACTTTATGCTTTTATTACGCCGATAGGCGTTCTATTGTGGGGGTTTTGGTTGCGACACTGTAGAGATTCATCGTTCTCTATAGCTATCCCTAACGAGATTTCCCTTTGTCATCTTCTACTATCTGGCTATTCACCTGCCTATCCACATCTTCCTACCATTAACTGATTGATATCGAAATCAATGTCTCCGCTCAATCCAGATCTCTCTCCATTACTCCCTCCGGCTACTGAAATTAATGTCTCTGGAAGCTCGTCTTCGTCTCTCAGGAGAAGCCGACGGTTAGACGGTTAAAATGGACACTCAAGCCTGCTCAAATGACACTGGCCAAGCTGCCGTCCAAACCCCTACCCTCGGCCCAGGCTGTGAAAGAGTCGAGAAATGGACTGGGCAGAGGAGGTCAAGGGAATCGTAGCCATGGTAGCTACAATGGTGACCGTTTTAATCGAAATGGTTATAATAATGATAATGACAGCAATGGATGTTCTGGTAGTGGTTATGGTGGGGGGTTTCTATAGTGGTTATGGTGTGGTGGGTTTCTACCAAGGCGGGGAGGATGGATTTGCTTGCCAAAAAAATGGAGAATTTGGTCATTCATCTGAGGGAGGACGAGGATATGGAAGGGGCCGTGGCCGTGGTGGTCATGGAGGATATGGAAATGATGCTAGTGATGAAACTCAAAGGCCTCGAAGGTAGTATGAACGTCGAGGTGGTACTAGACGAGGCTATGAGGTTAAGAGAGAAGGGGCTAGTCCAGGAAATTGGGGCACTCCCACAGATCAGGGATTCACAGAGGAACCTGACAAAACGTAGAAACCAGTGTCTCTACGCCTTTTCTCAGCACACAAAAATTGAAGCAGTGACTTTGTTGAACCTCGAATGCGTGGAGCGGTGCTCTTCTATTGTGAAGCTTGACCATCTTGCGTTATAATAATGAGTCTTCTTGTGCCGTGATTTGACTCTGACTCAGTAAAGTTGCAACTGGTATTATTATTCCTACCAATCACTCTACAATCCTGCAAACCCTCTGGGACTGAGTGAGGGAATCTCTCTTTGTCTATTCTTTCATTTGTGTGATTATATCAAGGACGACTAAGTGCAGGTTTGATACCTAAATGCTTTGTTTCTCTCTATTTTAATTGATTCAACATTTTTACCCTTTCGTTTAAATACTTCATGCAAACTATTATATGTTTTAAGTTGAAAGAACATAAATTTGAGGTTCATTTTGAAAATTTTGAAATTGAAGAGACATGGAACGGTGAGCATTTTGAATTCAGGGTTTGATGGCTCGGCTTTGGGTTAGGGGCCAAATTTGACTAGTGGGTTTCTGCTTCAAGCTTCAGGGAATGCAATTTATCGAATCAGGTTTTCATAACAGTGGTCTCCTTCAGAGTAATTGAGGTTTTATCACAGTGAATTAGTCGTATTTTTATGTAATCATTCGATCATGGAACTCCACTGTCTTAATCGATCACAATTAGAAGTGATGGAGATCTCATTCGTTTCAGCCATTCGTGTGTGCAAAGTGATAGATTCTGCAAGATATATGTAGCCTCTAGAAGTGCAGTGTTATTGAATAAGATATATACATGTATTGATGATACAAAGATAATTGTCAATGACATTGCTGTGGATAAGGCTAATTTTTTAATGCTGACATATTATGTTCTGGATCTCCGATCATTCCTGGAAGATTTGGCCTTGCAAACCTTCCAGAAAAGCTTTATTCAGGTATTTTAGACCAGAATCAATTGCTTATTAATGAGATAAATCAAAATCATGAATCCATGAGTTTTAAAATCATAAATAGAAGCTGAATGCTTTTATTTTCTTGCAAGCAACTTATTAGGCATTTAAATCAGATGAATTCATGGGACCCTGCTGCCTGACATTGCTACCTGTTATGTTTAGATTTTTTCGCAGATGGAGGGGCTTGATTACTATGTTTTCGAAGTCTATACAACCACCTACAATGTCATCACTACATCCATTGCCTTCCAATCCCCTCTCAGTAAGTGTACTTTCAACACAGCAGCCCCATGCCTTTCTCTACAACTTCCTATACTTGTATTACTTTTTTTCATTTCATCTATCGTTTATGCTTTTCTTTTACTTCAAACACATTTAAACACCCAGATCTCCTTCAAAATTGGAGGGTCTAATGTTAGCTACCATTCTCTTAAGCTTCGAGTCCTGTTAAGGATTCGGATCTTAATCCTGTGTTGACTTCCATGCTTTCTCAGCCATAGCCTTTACTCTGAAGAAAATACTTTGACATTACAATATAGTTACTGCTAACTTTTTCAAAGGCCTTTAGTCATTTAAATCTCTCCCTTCTGTAAAAGAAATCCCCTAGTTATCAATTACAAAGATCAAATTTCCTTTGGGCTTGTACGGTTCGCTAGAATTACCTTAAAGAAGTATAAAGTATTGTGACTTATAGGAGGATAAAAATTAAGGATTAAGAGAATTTTGGCCAAAGAATTCTTTATGACTGATAAAAATTAGGATTTTTTTGGCAACAAAATGCTTTACGACCTTTTTTTCCCTAAGCTATAGCTTCACTCAGTTTTTTTTCCCTATTAATCAGTCTTCTTCTTAAGCCATATCTTTAATCTGGGTGCTTAGCTTCATTGCAGAAATTACATGTGGTCTATTCTATTTTATTTTCGTATTACTCTGGACGTAACTACTAGTACATGTATTTGGACTTTTTCGAATCATTCTTATATTTGCACTTCAAGTCTAGGCTCGGTTATATATATGTGGACTCACTGGAAATAGTGCTATGTGCACTTACTGGAATTAATGCTTATTGTTTGCTGTATTCAGGTGGTGGTTGATTTCATTGCTACGTGGTGTGGACGTTGTCGAATCATTAGTCCAGTGTTCGTAGAATTATCGAAGAAATTCTTAGAAATATTTTTCTTGAAGGTCAATGTTGACAAATTGAGGGTACAGTCATTTAATCACTACCCTATAAAATATTGGTTGGAACTTGGATAGATATTTGAAACATAATTTTTTTATCTGTGATTTTTTATTTCACAAATTTGTTGATCGTTTCCCTTGGTAAGAGAATTTTATGACAAAAAAAGGTAAACGAGGAATGATTGTTTAAACCAAATCAGATGTTGTGTTACATGGCATGTTTGTTTTTAGTATTTCTAGGAGAATTTCATGACAAGTTCGTAAATGAAAAATGAATCAAATGAATCAATATAGAGCAGAGTCCAGATTATTGAAATCTTTTCTGAGTATTACAGAGTCTAGATTCATGAATGCTTTTATGATTTTATAGGATGTAGCTGAAGAGTGGGACGTGGAGGCCATGCCTACATTTATCTTTAATAAGGATGGGAAGTCTGTTGATAAGACCGTGGGTGCAAATAAGGTTGAACTTGAAAGAAAAGTTGTAGCTCTTGCTACATAAGAAGCCCTTGTTATTGATGCCTAGCGCTATTTTGATATGCTATATGTTAGTATTTCTTTTGAATTAAAACTATTACCGGTGTGGATGCACTGCTAATGTTAAAATTGGCTAAAATATCATATTGTACTCTGTATTTACCCATATATTGTACACATAGCTATTAGCTTTTTGTTCTCCTATTAAATATCAATTAATAAAGGCGTTCTTAGCCTAGGACCCAGTTTATCTGTTTGGTGATAAATATGATGAATGATGATACTTGTTGATAGTGTTAGCCAATGTTAAAATTGGCTAAAATATCATATCGTCCTCTGTATTTACCCATATATTGTACACATAGCTATTAGTTTTTTGTACATGTATTAAATATCAATTAATAAAGGTGTTGTTACCCTGAGACCCAGATTATCTGAATATGATGAATGATGACTTTTTGATAGTGTTAGTGACAGAGTTCTTTTCGGTTTGAATTTAGCCAAACATTGATCTCAGACCCACTTTGTCTGTCTGGTCATAAATATGAAGAATGATGATACTTGTTGATAGTGTTACTGATCAAGTTTTTTTGGGTTTGAATTCAACCAAACACTGATTTGATCTTTAATTTGTTTTTGATTGTATAAATACATGCAATGCTCTGAAACGTATGTTTGGGACATTATGCTTGAGTTTAGAGATGCAAGCTTGTAATCCCAATGGTTTCAAAGTAACTTTGAGGTGAAAATATGCTCAAAAACAGTTACTGCATGAAAATTACACTGTGGCTTACATATTTTGTAACCATTTTCATACTATGGTGTACATATTAGAAGTTCGAGGATCATACATTGAATAGTCAAATTAGTAGAGTCGTCTTACTTTAATGAGGGAAGAGCACGAATTTGTCCAGAATTGTATTCTAATTCATCAGCTGTAAGGCAATTTTGGATTTTTTGCTTAGTCTAAATACTTTGGGGCATCATTGACTATGAGTTGTAAGGAAATTTTGGATTTGTTGCTTAGTCTAAGTACTTTGGGGCATCATTGACTAGGCAGCTCGTGTTGTACCTTTAGGTGGTCGCATGAGGGAGCATGGTAAGAAATTGAAGTCATTAGGAAAATCTTTAAAGAATCGTTCAAGGCTAACACATTGCTCTCTTTTGTTGCTAGAATTTTCGTGTGGTTGTCACTTTAGCAGTCTAGATCACATTTGTTTTTGAAATTTACAAAATTAGGTTGATTTTCTTGAATAAAATAATTTAATTTTGAGATATTTTACATGTAAGAGTTCTCCTCAGGCATGTTATCGATGCTATTCTTGGTTTATGACAGATATTATTGTGATGACTTTAAAAAAAACCGCGTCGACTCCAGTTTGATGGAACCTCCATTACCGAGGCATGCCTCTTTGGTAATAGTTTTGATTAATTTCGATTAAATTTGATCTTGACTCTAAGACTAGAAGAGGTTCTATGGACTGGGTATGTGTTAGACAAAGATAGCAAATCGTTAAGCAATCATTTTTCCAAACTTAGACCTAGCTTGAAACCCCTTTCTAGTTGAGTTCAAATGAATGTCTATTGCCAATATTTTAAAGCATCTTGTCAATTTCTTAGTTAATTGTCTGTCTATGTGTATTATTGGCATTTCTTAGGAGGACTCATTCTTTCAAAATCTAGATTCTGTGCATAATACTGTGTAAATCTCCTCCTGTTTCATCTCTGTCTGTTTGGAGCTCATGCTCCTAGTGCTCGAATTTGAATATGTTACAGTGTATTGAATCTTGAGAGAGGTTGATTATTGGACTCTGTCGAGAGAGATTACCATACCTTGTTTTCCCATCGAACATTGGATTCTGGCTAAGGCGGCAAGACCTGCCTGTTGAAGAATTAACTTGGTTTATTGGTAAGCGAGCGATATTGTTCGAGGTTTGAACTAGAGTTAATAAGGTGGAGTCAATACGAAGAATGGCGCTAACCATGGTGAAATCTCTGGTCGAGCACTGTTCCAAACCCGGAGCGGTTTTGTGAACCCAAAACAGCCCTCATCGCACTGCCTTTGGGCCATAGTGAAACAACTCAAGAAAAAACGCGATCCAGTGTGATTTCGCCACGTCGTTGAGGCAATACCACCCTCATCGCGTAATTTCTAAGCGCTAAACCTCCGCCTTTGAAAAAACGCGATTTTGATACGCATTGTCCGATCTGGAGTAAGGGAGATCACACGGTCGTCGCGTAGTGACATGCACAGGCGATAACAGAAGGTATGGCCCATTTAGGTTTCGGTGGTTTTTGTTTATTTGATTAAATTTCGGATGGTGGACCCCATAAGAAAAGATCGGGAGTCTGGCAGTGGTTTATCATATCATGTTAAAACCTTAGAAAGTGGGTCAAAAGGGTTGTGCGTTACGATAATACAATTGATGTGATAAACAAAGGGAGGGGTTCAATATGACATGGGCACTGTATTAAAAAGAGCCAACCTTATAATATAAGGTATATATATATATGTGGGTTTGTGCGTGTTGGAATAAAATCACCAAAGGTCATTTACATATTCGGGGTTTCAATCATAAGTAAAGTGCTTTGTTTACTATCTTTATAATATAGCATTTCAAAATTAGTTTTTTTTTATTGATTTTATCATTTTATTTTATTTTATTTTTAATTTTTTTTTACTTTATTTAAGTATTTTATTACTGATATTTATTCATTAAATTAAAATTAAAATTAAAATATTTATTTATTTATTTTTTAAACCCTCTATTTTTATTTAATTCTAGTTTTTAATTTTATTTATTTATTAATGTTTTTATCTATTATTTATTAATTTATTTATTGATTATATCCTTTATTTTATTTTTTATGTTTATTTTTATTTTTTAAAATAGAATAATAGTAATTTATTTTTATTTTTATTTTTACTTTTTTCTTTATTTTTATTTATTTTTAATGTATTTATTTATTAATTTATTTATTGATTAAGTTCTTTATTGTTATTTTTATTTTATTCCTATTTTTATTTTAATTCTCTTTTTTATTTATTAATGCAATTATTAATTTATTTATTAAATCTTTTATTTTTATTCTATTATTTCATTTATTTATTTTTTGACTTTTAACTTGATTCATGTTATTTTAGTTTTTGGTTTTGATTTTATACTATTTTTAGTTTTCCCTGAGGGCATTTGATCGCCCTGTCAACTAGCCAGATTTCGATAAGACAACCATGTCCCACACACAACCCTCTACTTCACCAATTCCTTCCCATTCCCCCCCAACCTAGATTTCGATAACACAACCATGTCCTACACACAACCCTCTACTTCACCAATTCCTTCTCATTTCTCCCCACCCCTCGCCTCCTATTTCCTCATGCCTTCCATGTCCACATCCTTGTTTCCTACAGCGCTACCTCTACATCACTCTAAATTCATATACATTTCTATCAGCGTGTCTTTGCACCCTTTTGGTTTCTATCAGCGTGTCTTTGCACCCTTTTGGTGCAAATGCTAGTATATATATATATATTCCGTGAACCTATGACACTGAGTGAGTTGATCCAATTCAACGTTTTTTTTACTTTATTTTTTACTTTATACTCTCATATATATATATATATATATATATATATATATATATATATATATATATATATATATATTTCTTTATGCTTATATATATATATAGTGAACCTACGACACTAAGTGAGGTGTGAATTTAATTTATTAATATCTATTCTAATTTCAATAAATGGGATGTCAATCATAGTATAGCGGATTAAAATTCTTGCTTTTGAGAATCTATTCCAAATTCCATTGAAACAAAGCCTATGTAAATTTGTTTGAAAGTGTTAATGAAATGATAACTTTATAGTCATTCATTGCTTATTCATTAATATCTATTATAATTTTAATAAATAATTTTTTGGAAAAAACATGAAAATAATTTAACAAAACACATTTATATTAAATAAAATATTAACTAGCTAAAAAAATATAAATAGTGAAAAAGAATGTAAATCATAAGATAATGGATTAAAATTATACATTTAGCATTAAACATGTGCATGCAAACATGATATATTTTGTACTTTATGAGTCTAAGTGTCATTAAAAAAAAGCATGTCATAATTAGAACTCTTTATCATAAATTATGGAAAAAACAAAATTACTTATTAATTCTTCATTATTTTAAAATTTCACTACACTGGCCACTCATAAATTATGAAAAAATCAAAATTGCTTATTAATTTTTTATTATTTTAAAATTTCATTCAATTTTGTTTGGCCATTGTCCATCAAAATTGAAAATCTTTTTCAATTTTGAGAGTTACAATAATAATGTATTTAAAATTTAATATAAAATATATTATTTTTATTATTTTTATTTTTATTTAAAAATAAAATATTATTTTTTTATTATTTGAAAATTAAATGTTATTTATCATTCTCTTATTTTCATATCTTTCCTTTTACTTGAAAATAAAATAGACTAATAAGAAAGAAGTAAAAATCAAATATTATTTATCTTTCCTTTTACTTGAAAATAAAATAGACCAATAAGGGAGAAAAGTATATATATATATATATATATATATATATATATATATATATATATATTAATTTTATATAAGAAATTAATAAGCATAATTAATGATGTTTAGGTTTTGAAAATGACGATTAAATAAGTAATCATTGCTCTCATTTCAAGCCTTGCGAGAATAACTTCGTAGCCATTTTTGCGAAGGGCGCTAGAGTTAGCGACAGCAAGCGAAAGACTCATCCAGTTGCTTGACGAATTAGCGCTGGAGTTAGCGGTACTCTAGTGCAGAACCTGCGTTAAACTAGAGTAGATTTAACTTTTAGTGTGCATAAGCTGAAGTTCGAGTCTCTGTCGCGAGAGAATGCCGCGCAGGCGAGGAAGACAGGCTGTTATGATCAAACCCGAAAGCCATGCAGGTAACCGTCACGTCGCGCGGTAGCGTAAGGAGCGAGGAGGCGGGTGTGATCACGGTCAGAGTAAGAATTTCAAATCTGAAACACTTTGTTAAATTTGACAGCGTGCATTTACCCATTTACCTGGACGTTTCCAATATTGCTTTGTTTTGTGTTTTTATTTTAATTTGTGTTTGAGTTTAACCACGAATAATTAAAAGATTGAATGGATTTAATTTAAAATATATATATAATTTAAAACCTACTGGAATTTTCATGCATTGGTATACCGATTGCCCTAATTAAAACAGCCGGACTTGGGTATAATTTAAAACGCGCCGCCAAGATTTTCCAAGAAAGTTTGAGATGCAAGGCAATGGCGGTGGACTTGAAGATTAAAAACAAAATCTAAATATAAAGAAAATAGCAGATGTCAGAAATAACTAGAGAACTAGTTGGTGACCGTTTGAAATGGGATTTATATAAAACATTTTCAAGTATCGAACATCGCACTAGTTTCGTCTCAGCTTTTCTTCTGTATTCTGCATTGCTTTGGCTTACTGCGGCTTTTATTTGTTTAGTCTGTCGCATGGCCATGCATGTTATTTTTACAGTCCATCTTCTTTGTCCATTTGCTTGTAGTCTGATGTTTCTGATTTTTTTTTCATATTTTTTTGCATTGTTTTATTTTTTTGCGGATACAAAGCAGAAGATGAGCAGGAGTGATGAAGCCTACAATCGGAGCTCCCACACGCTTCCGATCAGCGTTCCCAGTGGATACGAGTATAGGAAACTGTGATAAAAGCTCTCGAAAAGCTCCCCGTACCCAACAAAGCTCCTGCTGTGTTTTCGGAACGTTTCGTACCAGCTCCCAAGCTCCCAGGAGCGCGGAGCTTGAGGTACTTCATCTCCAAGGGTAAGGAGCGGTACCATGTAACTTAGAGTGGATTATAGTGGTTTGGAGATTACACTTCATCCTACAACAAAGCTAGACTTAATTAACAACATTTATATATCTTTCATTATTATTTATTATATATACATGGTCATTTATATATTATTCATTATCGTTTATTATATACACGGTCATATCATAATCAACATTTGATTTTGTAAATGAAAAGGTCTAGAATATATTGAAATATAAGAGAAATTTTGAAAAATGTTTCTCATTGTGAATGTAACTTTAAACCTCAAAAATTAATCTCAACTTTGAACATCTCTTAATCTATTTTCTTGAAATGCAACATAGCTTTTCTATTTTCTTGAAATACAACATATTTTCTTAAAATGTAAGATGACTTTTAAGTTATGTTTGAATTAGACTTTAGGTTTACTTATACAAATGATATATAGATAATACAATAAAATGTGACATAACTTAAATATATTTCAATATAAATATAACAATTTCATCTCAATTTTGAATTAATTTAGATTTTTATTTTTATTTCATCAAATTATATAAAATATGAATTACAATAATATGTATTTCATAAAATTATATCCATCTTTATTACGTCGATAGGCGTATCCCCCTATCTGAAGGAGCATGTTTTGTGATTAGGTTAATTAATCTTTTTGATCTGATGGTCTAGATTGAAAGATGCCCGTATATTCTGGTCGCCGCCACTAAATTAATGGATGAAATTCAAAAAAGTAACTTCCTTGCATATGTAAATCAGGTGTTTAAACCATACTTAAATTAATTTTTTACAAAACATGATTAAAAATTTACTGTGCCATTTGTTGACCGCCACCTATCAAATTAAGAAATCCTCCCATCCCATAACCACCACATGTTGCTGATTACAACTCAGCATTCTCCGACGTGTGGGGATCTCCCATAACCATGCTGATGGGCACGTTGCTCAGTACAATTTCTGCTTGTCTCCTCGTAGACATGTGGCGATCAGAAATTTAAGAATCACATGTGGCGATCGAGAATTTAACAGTCACGTGCAACGTGTCCCATGCTGGCGGCAAGCGGTGCCATTCTGGTAGTGGAAGTGGAAGGTTCGGGTAGAGGGGAAAACTGTCATGTTATGTTTCTGATGATGGAGGATCACCGCTCACATTTTATAATCTCTTGGAAGCCTCACTTTTTGCAAAGTTTTGGATTCCATTTTGTGATAAATACTCCATTGAAGACAGATGTCCAGAGGTTTACTTTTCAAATGCCAGTGCTCTGGAAAACGTAAATCTGCCCTTCATGAAAGACTGGAAGAATGTAAATGTAAGTCGGTAGCGAATCAACAAAGTGATGGAGATGGGCACTGTTCCAGCAGACAAACAGAAAGAACACAAGGGATTGTAGGACTGGATTTCTGGAAACAATAGGCGAGATCATCCAAGTATAATTCAGGTCATCTGTCTTACCTGTCTTACTCCATATTCAAATTATATATATATTGTATCTTCTATGAATGTTTGAATTGTAAGTGCAGATTTTACTGGAGAAGGGAGAGGACAGGGACATTCAAGGAAATGATCTGCCAGATCTTATATATGTCTCCCGTGAGAAGCGACCTGGAATTTCCCACCATTATAAGGCTGGTGCTCTTAATGTTATGGTAATATTTTGCATGTGTACTGTTTTCATTACCAAGTAAGCAGTCGATTAATAAATTTAGGGGTATAATGTAGTTAAGGTCGCAGAAGATTACAGGATGTATCTTTTGATGTTTGCAGCTAAGAGTCTCTAGCATAATGAGCAATGCTCCCTTCATTCTCACTCTTGATTGCGACATGTACACCCTCAATCCTGAGGCGCTTCGTCAAGCCATGTGCTTTTTCTTGGACCCTAAAACAGGTCACCAGTTTGGCTTCGTCCAATTTCCTCAACTATTTCATGGCATCACGAAGAATGATATCTATGGAAATAGTCTCAGGACATTCGCCGAGGTTAATATACAGAACTTCCACGTCTGCGAAATTTTGTGAAAAGCACTAGATAAACGCAGTAATGAAACCTGTAAAATTTGATATGCAGATTCATTTTCTTGGACAAGATGGAATCGAAGGTCCATTCTATTGAGCACGAAATATTTCCAGTTTGTGGAAGGCACTCTGGACTTCTTCTACTACTAAGCGACCATACATATATGCTTTTCAGTGCCATATAATGACTTTATTTTGTTTTTAATTTCTCCAGGGTTTTTAACCTAATTACCTTTAAAATTAGCCATTGATAAACAATGGACGATAATGTACTGTGTTATATTTGGAAAAGACTACCTCCCGCTATAGTGGCGTATCGTTAGGATTAGGGCTTCATGTTTTGAAGGACTATTATTCGAAGGATCTGAATGGACATTTCATTGTGTCAGACTTAATTAATTAAGTACACATCTTTACATTCATAAGTACACATCATTGTAAATCTATTTTATATACGCCTATCGGCGTATATCAACCACATTAGTTTTTACTAATGTGGTTGTGCTAGTATTTATCCAATCCAAATTGAGTCTAAATAGAAATATAAGAAAGAGAAATAATACTGAAGCGAGGTTAGGTTTGCTAGGTTATTTTACATGTTATGTTTGTGGATTTGCTAAACAATGGTGATATATGTTACATATCCTACGGTATAGGTATTTTTCGCCATTTTTTTAACGATTTGTGGTATGGTATGTCTCTTATTTATTATTAACTTATTATTAACAATGTTGCCAATGGACTGGTCAATTTCATTTAACATTATATATGTTGAATGTGTGCGATATTAAATTCTTGACTTTATTGTGTTTATTAATATTTATTATGATTTTTGTGCATTTGCTGAAGCAGTGGTGGTATATGTTATATATGCTGGGATTTTTAGCAGTTTTTTTCATTCGTATGTATTTATTATTTTTATTGTGTATTAATATTTATTTGTGAATTTTTTTATATATTTTTAATAAAATATTATATAAAAATGTTTATTCAAATTTTTTTTGGATTATAATTTTTTAGCTAAACAAATATAAATTACAGTAATATATATTTCAATTTTGTTCAATAAAAAATAAAAGTACTAGGTAATTTCAAAACAACAATATTTTTTAAGCATTTAAAACATAAATCGCAACATATAATAGATCACAAAATTAATTACTTTATTACTAATATAATAGATCTATTAATGCCATAATCTACCCACTCAGTCTGCATAAGATTGTCAAATCGCTAGCAAAATTAACTAGGTGTTCATAGTAAATTTTTATACCAAAGCACGCTAAAGCAGAAGATAAGCAGGAGAGATGAAGCCCACAAATTTAAGCATAGACACGGCTCACCGGAGTGGGAGAGCAGGCATGTTTTTTTTTTTTTTTTACCTGTTTCAATTGAATCTATATATCTAATAGTTATATAGAGATTTGACAAATAGATATTAATAGAAGGGGAGGCAACACTTCATAGATAATGGCTTCGATTGGTATACATACAGTACACAGGGTTTAACAGTTTTTATTAATTCTATCTCAAGGAAATTGCAGCGTTTCAACTCTGATGGAAGAGAGTTATTCAATGTAAAACTCGCTCTGTACACACCCTTTGCTTTTAATCTCTTTGTTGGGTCGTTTTCTGATCTGGGTCTTGATTGAAATGACCAACGACTGCCTCCGGCCATGGGTATGTTTTTCACAAAATTAACCTCTGAAAGCCCATTAAGCTTAGATTACAGCCTTTCCAGTGGTCTCGCATAGGAGAGGCCTCAGTCTTTATCATTCTGAGGGCGTGTTTGGTTGGTTCGCAGTTTACAGAGGAAACAGGAGATGACACAGAGAATGACAGAAGATCAACCATGCGTTCAATCTCGATTTCCATCTCCATTTTGTCAGTAGGCTGTAGGTTGGGACAACCTCGTCGTCACATCTTTCACTGGTACAACCTCAACCTCAGCGTTCTTCTCGATGCAGGTGCGATACATTCTGCTATCCTTTTGTTTTTGATGTCTCCATCTTTATATTCATTGAATTCAAATCGTGTATAAAGAGAAAAATTAGAACGTAGAAATAACAAGAAAGCAAGGTTATGTTTGCTAGGTTTGTAGATTACTTTACATGTTATGTTTCTCGTTTTGCTAAAGGTGTGGTGGTATACGTTATATATGCTACGGTTTAGACATTTTTCCCGTTTCATTTTTTTTTAAACAATTTGTAGTATGGTATGTTTCTTATTTATTAACATTTGTGGCAATTGGTCAATTTCTTTTAACATTATATATATGTGTGTGGATAGATGGATGGATGGGTGCACTATTAAATTATTAATTTTTCATTAAATCATTATAGTGGGTATTAAATCATTATAGTGGTTGTGAAATAACTAAGCTAGAATTACATATATAATTTTTGATTATAGGGTCACATAGTAATAATCAATTTTTGATTTCCTAAATAAAAAAGTGAATGATATATTAAAATGTGACATAGTTAAGTTATAATTGAATTAGAGTTTAGGTTTAATTATGAAAATGGAAAGTAGATAATACAATAAAGTGTGACATAGCTTTCAAGTTATAGTTGAGTTGGAGTTTATCTTGGAAATTTTGAAAAATGTCTCTCAATGCTAAAAAATTTCATCTCAACATGAACATGCCTTGATCTATTTTCTTGAAATGTGACATAGTTTTTAAGTTATGGTTGAATTGGTGTTTAGGTTTAATTATGAAAATGGTAAGTAGATAATACAATAAAGTGTGACATAGCTTTCAATATATAGTTGAATTGGAGTTCACTGAGTTATTGTAGAAATTTCGAAAAATGTAAGTATCAATGCAAATGTAAAAAATTTCATCTCAACTTTAAACCTCTCGGGATCTATTTTCTCCTTAGGGTTGAATTTGAAATATAAATTACAATAATATGTATTTCACATTTGTCCAACCAAATACTGAAGGAAGTTCAAGAAAATAAGCACCTAATAATTGTACTTCAAGGGAACAATATTTTTAGCAATTAGGGCATAAATCCCAACATATAATAGATCAAATACTTACTAATTTATAGATATAGCAGACTATTTAATGCCATAAATATTTCCACTTAGTCTGTGTATGATTTTGAAATCACTTAACTAAATTAACTAGTTGTTCATAATAAATTTCATACCAAACATTGTTGATTTTAGCTTGGCACTTCAAAATCAAATTTATGTTTAAGAACACAATCACAACACATTGAAATACCACAACACTAGCACTTTGCATAGTGGAAAATGTACAACAGTGAATCAATGTAGTATACAAGTCAATTTTTCAACCCAAAACTTGTTATATTACAACTTTAATTCAAAAAACATAGGACTCTCATACCAGGGATCGTGGCCCTTAGCTCTGATACAAGAACAACTAGGGCTTGATGTCAACAACTTACGACTATTAAAATACTCTTGAACAAGATACCGTTGAATTACTTGTTGATGTAGAACTTCCACAACCCTTTCAGTCCACATACCTTGAACACTTGGTAGGTCCTTTGCCACCTCTTTTGTTGTTCACAAGTATTTTTGCAACTTTAGGATGCTTGCATCTTTAGCCGCTCAAACTACCTCTATTGATCCCTAAGCTACTCCAAAGGTGACTGATATTAGGTCTTCAACAAGTTGCCTTCTAGCAATGCTTTGCTACCCCACAAATCACTGCACAAAAGGTCTTCAAATTTTCCCTCTTATTAGTCCTCCAACTGCCCCTTTGATGACTAAACTTAGGGCTTATAACCAACCCTCTCAACAATAGTTTTCCATGTCAACTTAGTGTACTTAGGGCTTCCAGTACAACTACTATCACCTAGCAACCATCAACATAAAGGACAAGTCAACAAACATTACAATGAAGTTTGCTTACCCTTACAAGGTCTTAATCCTGTGACAATAGGTTGAGATTTTTCAGCCCTCTTTAGGACACTTGTAACAACTACGTTTTTGCCCTAATATCAACTTCCAAACCTCATGTTCAAATTCGCATACCTCAAAATCCCTTTTCGCTATGTCTCCTAGAACCTCGGTCCTGTATTACAGCTCCAATGCAGGTCGTATGACCTTTGTCCAAGGCTCCTACGAGGGAATCGATCCTTCTTTAACACACAGAAAAGACTTGGCCTTATCTCAGAGATATTTTGCCCATAAGTATGCCCAGAACCACAGAAAGAAACTTGACCAACAACTCTCCTAACTCAACCTAATTATAACTTAAAAAAGAGGACTCAAACTTCATCCTTCTTCACTTTCCAACTTAGTTCCTCTAAGTTTGAGACACCTCAGACTTATCTTTACTTAGATAAAATTTCTCTTGGATGGATGAACAAATGATCTTGTCTCACTTATTCTTATAGTGTCTATGAGGGTAACAATTGGCCCTCAAGGGGCATCACTTAAGCCCAAGCTAACTTGAACTATGTTAAAAAAACCTCAAATATCATTAGAAATGATATTCCTTCCATTTGTTTAAGTCACCCCATTGTATCATTAGGTCCCCCTTAGTCCATCAAGGGTGCCCTCATGCAAACAATGAATAAGCAAATAATTTTCCACTTGGGTCTTTGCCCACTACTTTGGGTACAAATCCCACCGCTTGGGTACACTGCCCACAAACACCTTTTGTTGGTAAACTCCTCACAAACCCAGTACCCCAGAGTTGTGGGAGTACCTCGCAAGCTACAAAAGTAAACAAACAATGCTAGAAACTACTCATACACTGTGAGATTATGTGTTGAAAATCATATTTTACAAGTGCACAAAGTTTGGACAACAAAGCATAGTTTATATATATAGATAAGATGAATTTATTAATGCATACCAAGTTCCAACAATTTATCATATGTTGGAACAAGATTGTCCTTCAAGGTTATCACAAGATAAGACTCTTTAGTGCTCTCCAAATTCTAGCAAGGGAAACCAAAACAAGCTATCATCCCACCATCTATCAATCCATAAGCATCAAATTTGAGTGGTAGCTAGGAGTTATGCCCAACCAATGTTGGTTGCCCTGTAAAAGCTCCACAACTAGCCAACATACACATCATCAAGACCTCTTTGGCCCCTACACTTGCATCATACGTGTGCAAGAGAAAACAATATAGTCTTCCACTATCTCCTCCACATCTAGTAGCCCAAGTAGTTGTAGGGTTTCCAATGCCACCAACCCTGCTTTTCTTCTATCATCAAAACCACAAGAACAAGAGTGCTTTCTTTTCTTCTCTATGGTTTCTCTCAAAGCAACTTTATGATTTTGGAGTTTGGTTTTCTAGGCTTTAACTGTTGAGATTCAACAAGATGATGAGCTTAGTGAAAAGAGTTGCCTTCACTAAGTGGGCCCGCGGGCTATTTTTGGCGCAAAGTCTATTTTTAGACTATGTCTATTTTTAGATATGTCGATCATATTCTATGAGTTGCAGGATGCTATTTGTGGATGGTTGGTCAAGTTGGAAAAATAGATGGACTTATATTTTTAGACATTTTGGGCGAAGTCTATTTTTAGATTGCTAGTCTAAAAATAGACATGTCGGATATTATTAGCTCTTAATAATATTTGGACTCTAAACATTATCTTATTCTCTTGGAGCACTTCAGTTCAGTGCACAGATGTGGCACAACAACTGACATAAGGAATTAAATTATTCCTGAGGGTTTACTGGAGCTATTGCATGGAGGACTCAATTAGAACTCAAGTGGCAGAGTTATGACACTGTTAGAAGAAGTAGTTATGGAGTTGTATTCAGTTTAACTCAGTTAGACTCAGTTGAGCTAGTTGTATCTAGTCTAACTGATTGATACACTAGTGAGAGTGGAGTGAATTAGTTAATTAATTCATAAATAATAACTCATTAATCAACGAAAGAATACATCAGTTAACTACAGTTCATGGCAGTTTCAGTGGAGACTAGTGGAGAGATAGGTGAAAGGGCAAGATAGACTATCAGTTGTGACTATAGTGATGCATTGATTGCATCCAACACTTAGTGGAGATGCCAATGAGGATTTCATAAGAAAGGATGGAGAAATTCGAACTCATTCAGAGCCATTCTTCAGCAGGGATTGCACAGTAGAGGCAGGCTATCAGGAGGGAAAAAATCAGTGCAGATTTTTGCTGATTGTTCTTGATTAGTGTGTAGCGATTGTATTATACTGAGAGCTTGATATGATCAGATTTGTATGAGAATTGTTACATGATCTCTATGACATATATTATACAAAGATAGTGGGGGTTTTCAGCTTCAGGCTTTCCCATTAAACAACTGTGTTAATGTGTGTGAATTTTTATTGTTTCATGTGTGCATTGCAATCTTGATTTAATTTCCGCAAATGATCAATGTTGGAATAGATTCTGTATTTTGCATGAAGTTAAAATAGTGTGATATCAGGAGAATCTTGGACATATAACACATAAGTTATATAATTTATACATGGTATCAGAGCAGTGTTGATCATTGGAGGAGATTACAATTATTGAAGCGGTTGAGTTTTGTGTTGGTGGAATTCGAATTTGCTACAATGTTTTCTTGGTGTTAAAGTTGAGCATTCATTGAAATGTCTTTCAACGGATTGTGATTGGAGTATGCCCTTGATGGGAGCTCGAATTACATAGCATGGAAGGACAGGATGGAGGCGGTGTTGGATGATAATGAGTTGAAGGAGTTCATAGATGTTGATATTCCGAAGCCTGCTTCTAGCGATGCAGCTGCACTTGACGCATGGCAAAATAAGGTAGAAAAATGTCGAAGGATTCTATTGGAAGGTGTGAAGGACCACATTGTGTCCAACCTTCATAGGAAAGCTACTTCATTCTTAATGTGGAAGGCTTTGACAGACTTGTTCCAAAGCAGAAGCGACCAGAGGAAGTTGGCGCTTAAAGACAAGCTCAGCAAAATAAAAATGGAGAAAGGCGACAATTTTCGAAAATACCTCACGAAGTTTGTCCACTGCAAGGATGAGCTGGGAAGTGTGGGGGTTATTGTTGATGAAGATGACTTGGTGAGCTTGGCCCTCCTTGGGCTTTCGAAGAGTTGGCATAGCTACAAAGACTTTGTCAATGGACGGGAGAAACTACCAGGATGGGAGCGACTTTGGTCGGATCTTGTGCAGGAGGAGATAAGGCAGGGTACCAGGGATGGATCTTCATCGAAGAATGAAGATGAAGAAAATTGCGCTTTGGCTACCAAATCTCGAAAAGGAAAAGGGAGGAAATCTTCCAAATCCGAAGCTAAAGGCAAGAAGCATGATTTTTCCAAGGTGAAGTGTTTTCACTGTCACCAGCACAGGCATTTCGCCACTAATTGCTCACAGAAGAAGAAGAATAAGAGCGTTGCTGGTTTTGCAGCAGGAGAGGCCTTAGCCTTGCAGTTTGAGCTCAACTTTTCTTTTATCGCATGCATGGTTTCAAGTGTGATGGGATCGGTGTGTTTTCTTGATAGTGGTGCATATTTCCATATGACCGGAGACAAAGATTTGTTTAGTGATCTAGAGGAAAAGGATCTTGAAGTACACATCGAGATGGGTGATGATGGTAGATACAGTGTGACTAGTATTGAGACCATTTCCTTTGAGAGGGAGTCCGATAAACCTTTCATCTTGAAGGATGTCATGCATGTTCCAGGATTGAAGAAGAATCTGATCTTCGTGGCGATGCTAAAAGACAAGGGTTATGATGTTGTTTTTAGCAAGGGAAAAGCCTTCTTGTGCCATAAAACAACTGGTCAAACCAGGAGGATAGGGATTTGAGTTAAGAATATTTATCAATTACAGGTATATGGCTGCACTGTAATGGCAGGAAAAGTAGAAGGAGTGGTGAGACGAGATGAGGGCGAATTGTGGCACAGGAGATTGGGCCATCTTCACCATGGTTCTTTGAAAATTTTGCAATATATTTCTACCGGGCTTCTCAAAGGTACACTTGCGTAGTTAGATCAGTGCAAGGGATGTACTTTGGGAAAATTTGTGAAGACCACTTTTCATGAGAAGGATAGTCGTGCTTCGACAATCCTTGAGAGAATTCACACAGACGTGTGTGGACCTTTCTTGGTTGCTTCAACAACAAAGCACAAGTATTATGTGATATTTGTTGATGAATTTTCTCGTAAGTGCTGGATCTTCTTCATGCAGAAGAAGAGTGAGACACACTCAAAGTTCTGTGAGTTCAAGGCGCTGGTTGAGAAAAAGTCGGGGAAGCAAGTGAAAGCTCTCCGGAGAGATCATGGTGGTGAATACATCTCTGGCGAATTCAAAGACTTCTGTAGCAAAGAAGGAATTCGAAGAGAACTCATAGCGCCTCATAACCCACAACAAAATGGGGTCGCTGAGAGGAAGAACAGAACGATCGTGGGTGCTGCACGAGCGATGTTGCATGATCAAGGCCTTCTCATACACTTGTGGGCTGAGGCATGCAACACTGCGGTTTATGTGGAAAACTATTGTCCTCATAGAGTACTTGGCATGAGTACACCCGAAGAGGCGTTTTCTGGTAAGAAGCCTGATATTTCTCATTTGAAGATTTTTGGCTCACCTGTTTACATTCATGTGATGAAGGATGCCAGGAAGAAGCTAGAGCCGACCGTAGAGGTTGGGATATTTTTGTGGTACACAAAAACACCCCACAATTATCATTTGTATTCTCTAGATAGTTGGATGACTGTCATGCGACGGATATCAAATTTCATAAGGAGAAAGCCATGAAGTTATCGCTTGAGAGGGAGCTACTTGTTCCTAAAGATGAGCCTCAAGATGTGGATCAGCCACAAGAGGAGGTTCATGGAGTGGAAGAAACCACTCATGCAGCGCCAAACATCAGAGGGTGGAAGCGCACTACAGAAGCTGAGCGACTGAATCTTGATGCAGTACAGAATGTAGGAGTTCCTACATCACAGCGTAGACAGAGATAGTCACCTGATCGATTTATTGGATACATGGCTCTGATGAGCAAGTGTATCATGACGGAGCCATCCTCTTTTGAGGAAGCTTTGGAGGATCCCACATGGGTATATGCCATGGTGGAAGAGTATGATTCGATTGTCAGAAACAGTGCATGGGAGATTATCCCAAGGCTGGAAGGGAAATCAGTGGTAGGTTTGAGATGGATCTACAAAGTGAAGCAATTTGCTGATGGGAGCGTTGAGAAGTATAAGGCAATATTTCTTGCCTGGGGTTTCTCACAGATCGAGGGGATCGACTATAAAGAAACCTTTGCACCTTTCACAAGTTATTCTTCCATACGGACCATCCTTGCTCTCTCAACATAGATGGGCTGGCACATTCATCAGATGGATGTGAAGACTGCGTTCCTCAATAGAATCATTGAGGAGGAGGTGTACATTGAGCAGCCTAAAGAATTCGAAATCTTCAACAGCGAGTCGCATGTGTGCAGGCTCAAAAGAGCGTTGTATGGGCTGAAACAAGCACCTTGTGCTTGGTACACACAGATAGACAGTTATTTCACCAGACCTGGTTTTGCCAAGAGTGAGGCGAATCCAAACCTATACCAGATTGTGGTGGAAGGTAAGCTTTTGATCATTGTGCTTTATGTAGATGATTTAATACTAATGGGTGATGAACTGTTGATACATTCATGCAAGTCAGATCTTGCAAAGGAGTTCGAGATGAAGGACTTGGGCCTCCTTCATTATTTCCGAGGATTGGAAATTTGGCAGCGGAAAGGTGAACTGTTTATGTCTCAAGGCAAGTATGCCCGAGAGATATTGGAGAAGTTTCACATGCAAGGCTGCAAGCCTATCAACACTTCTCTTCCTGATGGTTAGAGGAAGGAGGCTGCTACATCGGGAGAGGTAGTGGATGCCACTATTTATCGACAGTTGGTTGGTTCTCTCACGTATTTAGTCAATACATGACCGAACATATGCTATGATGTGAACCAGCTTTCACAAGCAATGGTGAAGCCTACCAAGCTCTTTTGGAAGGCATGTAAGCATGTCCTGAGATATCTCAGGGGCACATTTGAGTATGGATTGTGGTATAGACAGTCGGATGAGGTGAAGTTTCATGGCTTCATGAATGCAGAATGGGTAGGAAGCCCAGCGGACAGAAAGAGCACATCTGGAAGGATTTTCAAAATAGGATCTACAACAGTTTCTTGGTACAGTAGGAAACAAAGATCCATGGCACTCAGTTCAGCGGAGGCCGAGTACATGGCAGCAGGTTTGGCTACATGTGTGGCTATATGGATGAGGAAGATCCTGGTCAGTTTGTTTGGTTCTCATTTAGATCCTCTTGTGATATATTTTGATAATCAGAGTTGCATTAAACTCTCGGTTAATATAGTATTTCATGATAGATCTAAACATATTGACATTCGGTACCATCATATTAGAGATTGTGTGCAGCAGAGGATCATGTTGCTTTCTTACATTCCTACGAAAGATCAGGATGCAGATATTGTGACGAAGGTGCTCACCAGGAACAAATTCGAATACTATAGAGACAGGATTGGGGTGGCAGATAATCCCTATCTTGTTGAGAGGAAGTGTTGTGATTCAACAAGATGATGAGCTTAGTTAAAATAGTCGCCTTCACTAAGTGGGCTTGTAGGCTATTTTTGGTGCAAAGTCTATTTTTAGACTATGTCTATTTTTAGACATGTCGATCATATTCTATGAGTTGTAGGATGCTATTTGTGGATGGTTGGTCAAGTTGGAAAAATAGATGGACTTCTATTTTTAAACATTTTGGGCGAAGTCTATTTTTAGACTGCCAATCTAAAAATAGACATGTCGGATATTATTAGCTCTTAATAATATTTGGACTCTAAACATTATCTTATTCTCTTGGAGCACTTCAGTTTAGTGCACAGATGTGGCACAGTAGCTAATAGAAGTAATTACACTATTCTTGAGGGTTTATTGGAGCTATTGCATGGAGGACTTAGTTATAACTCAAGTGGCAGAGTTATGACACAGTTGGAAGAAGTAGTTATGGAGTTGTATTCAGTTTAACTCAGTTAAACTCAATTGAGCTAGTTGTATCTAGTCTAATTGATTGATACACTAGTGAGAGTGGAGTGAATTAATTAGTTAATTAATTCATAAATAATAATTCATTAATCAACTAAAGAATACATCAGTTAACTACAGTGCATGGCAGTTTTAGTGGAGACCAGTGGAGAGATAGGTGAAAGGGAATGATGGACTATCAGTTGTGAATATAGTGATGCATTGATTGCATCCAACACTCAGTGGAGATGCCAATGAGGATTGCGTGAGAAAGGTTGGAGCAATGCGAACTCATTCAAAGCCATTCTTCAGCGGGGATTGTGCAGTAGAGGCAGGCTATCAAGAGGGCAAAAATCAGTGCAGATTTTTGTTGATTGTTCTTGATCAGTGTGTAGTGATTATATTGTATTGAGAGCTTGATATGATCATCTTTGTATGAGGATTGTTGCATGATCTCTATGACATATATTATATACAGATAGTTGGGGTTTTCAGCTTTAGGCTTTCCCATTAAACAACTGTGTTAATGTGTGTGACTTTTTATTGTTTCATGTGTGCATTGCAATCTTGATTTAATTTCCGCAAATGATCAATGGTGGAATAGATTCTGTATTTTGCATGAAGTTAAAATAGTGTGAGATCAGGAGAATCTTGGACATATAACCCATAAGTTATATAATTTCTACATTAACTTAGATCTATAGTTTCTATATTTTGTTTTATAGGAGCCATCTTGGCGCTCCCAATCTATATAAATATCATTGTACCTAGTAGTGCCATTGACATACTTTAGTGGATATTAATGAAATTATCTTATCTCAAACACTGGATGTCCTTGTTATCCTAGGGAAAACCTTAATCCTAATACTTTCCTTGCATTGACATAAGAACCCCAATGCACTAAATGAGTGTGAATTACAATAAAGAAGAGATACATATAAAACATACAAGTTTGGTTAAGCTCTCATATCTTATAAGATAAGATCAATGTGATTGTGAATGAATGAAAATACTCTCTTGTCCCTTTATAGATGTACAATATTTTATGGAGGCCAATAATAGTAACGAGGAAAAGGTCCATAAACAACCATCTTAAGAAAAATAATTTTGTGGAGGCCAACAATAGTAAAGTGGACAAGGTGCATAAAAAACCATCTTAGGAAAACTAATTAATTATTATATAGGCCCACATGTGTAGTGCTCCAACTCTAAAGTGATATATGTCAACTTCCAAGACAAGCGCATCCATCAAGCAAGGGTTCCAAGGTGAGCACTCTAAAAGATGAGCCCAGGTGCTCTCCTCATGAGGTATTCAATGCCCTAGCGTTTTATCTTAGGCTATGCACTCCTTTATGTTCACCACGCCTTCATGAATGCTTCTCAACCCAAGCATACTACAATCAAGCACAAACTTCCATGTAGTAACCAAATCATCCTATATTACTTGTTACCTCACAAATTGTATGTGATGATAAAATCCCTAATCCACAAGGTACAACCTGGGGGTCACCACCGTCATGTCAACATCCTATCCTCTACTGATTTATGTCACCTCTCCTTTAGCTCAAGGAGGATATTCCCCATTAGGATTACCAAGACTAAGAAATGAAGTGAATGGTGAAGTTTAGAGTAGACTTAGTAAATAGGGTTTGGAATTTTTTTAGGTTTTTTTATAATACGTGATGGAAGAACATTAAGAGCAGTTTCAAATCCAAATAGGGCAATGAAATCAAGGTGAACCAAAATGGAAAATGAGGTTAAGAAGAACTTAGAATACCCTTGAGGGAGTTGAATTATTTCCTTCAAATATTAGAGTGAGGGATTAAGGTTCAAAGAGACCATCTAATTGGTTGTATAAATAGATAAAAAACAAACTTCAAGGTCTACAACCTTCAACCTCCAAATCAACTATCACTTGATATGATTACTTAATACTTCAACTAAGGAACCATAAGGAAAAAAATCATGATATCAAATACTCACCAAATCAAGAAAGGAAGAATGATGAAGTACCCTAAACTTCTTCCTTCCGCGTAGAAAAATGCTACCCCTCAATGGATCAATTTAAAAATCTTGTAGAAGACTTGAGAAATTTTACTATTAATCTTCATGCTCCAAGTAGGAAAAGCTTCGAGGATTGAAAACATTCACCACAAATAAAGAACCCTTAACACCATAAATTCTTCAAGAAAGATATATCCATTAGGCTTCAAAAGGAGAGGTGTCACAAGTGTCCAACCATGAGTTCAAATGAAGAGGTGCAACTCTTTATATCAATGTTTCACGACTCGTACTCGTATAAGACTTGTCTGCTCATTGACTCGTCAACTCATATAAGACTTGAGAATGACCCATATAAAACTCATATAAGACTCTTCAAAATGAAAAAAAAACTTAATGCAAATTCGCTTTTCCTCCACCTCATTTCCAAAAAAAAAAATGCCTTCTGAGGTTCAACGGGTCTTATAGGGGTCTAATGCGGGTCTTATACAAAACCTACAGGTCTTATATGAGTAGACGGGTCTTATGTGAGTTTTCCCGAATAAGGGTCTTAAGCGCGGGTTCTATGCAAGTGACCCGACTCGCTATAGACCCCGCGAAGGCTCGCAGATACTCGCAGGTCTTATGTGTGTGGTGCTTCACTACTTTATATAAATGATATTATAAACCTGATTTACAATGAAGTAATAATTTCTCATGTCATTACTTAGATCTAGTCTAAAAAAATTAAAGTATAACTAAATAACGTATCACGACATTAAAATAATGGTGGTCAAGCCACATATGCAATGAATAAGATGAAGTAAAGCCCCAAAGAGGGGCCCTCTCGTCTAAATAAAGGTGAATGATGCCCCATATAGTTTCCCAAGGATCTCTAGCATGAGTAGATGCTCCATGAATCTCTCCAAGGTGTAATTGATCCTCCCAAGATCCCTCCAAAGAGGTTGAATGGGCCTCCAAGGTCAAAGTTGTCCTCCAAGTCAAGAATACAATCCTCCAAAGTGAAAAAATCCATACATTATGAAATATAATGTTCCAATACCTCCAAATAATGTCTCAAATGAGAGTACATGGTCATATCCTACGTCAAGGCATCTCCATGAAGCATGGGGGTGACTTTCCAAGTAAAACAATTAGCCATGAAAACCCCCAACAACCATATTGGTGTCTAAATGCAAGAGACTTGCCTCCAAAATTATTATAGAAAGGTAATGTCCAAGTCATGGTGAGTTCATTTAAGTGAGTTCCACATCATTTATTTAATGTCCAAGTTGCTCAAGTGACCTGTAATATTCCCAATTAGCAGCAGCTAATTGGCAATATTAATTTTTGGCTAGTTTACTTTTATAAAGTTAAAGTGAGTTAATAAAGTGGGTGAGAAGACACTCAACCTACACTTAGGAAATAAACATTCCCTAAAGTCACTTGAGCACATTATTATTTGAAAGCGTGGGGCCCAGGGGTCGAAGTGGCAGCATGGGCAGTGTGGGCCCATGACAGCATAGAGAAAGAGAGGGACAACGTGGCTAAGAGGGACAATGCAGTTTTGGTGGGGCCTAGGGGAGAGAAAGGCTCTCCAAGCATAAAGAGAGGAAGAGGCTCCTCATTCCCTAATTCGATTATGCATCTATGTTTTGTCTCCTAACATTGAGCACAATTTTGCTATTGAGCAAAGTCTGCAAGTGTTGTTCAGCACATCGGGGTTCTCCGAGCGGAGATCCCAACCTCAGCGCGGGGGAACTTTGAGTGTCTGCTCGGGGGAGGAGTTCTATCCATTAATTTTCAGGTGGGAGCTATAGCATCTTCAGCATGGATTATGCATTTTCTTGGACAACGTAGTCTTGAGGAGAGACCACGTAGTTCTTGGAGGAGGTAGTGCCGAGAGTAGAGATTTATTAGGGTATTCAGCTCGGAATAGTGAGAAGGTATCAGCCCTTAGCTATTCCTTCATTTTGGTAGAGGAGGAGGCCACCATTTTCAGAGACAAATTTAGCGCCAGTGTATTCCATTGGGATAGTGTTATTCCTCAAGGGAGGTGATTTCCCGGGGTCATCCATTCCAGAAACTCTTTCTAGGATTTTCTGGGTAATAAGTGGAGAGCTCATTTCTAGAGTTCCATATTTTATTGAGCAGGGGAACAGCCCCAAAGAGCCATCCTATTCCAGCAGTAACAACAGTCCGGTAGAAGGAGCGGCCACAGTTTGGAGATAACGCAGTCACTGATAGAGCAGTGATTTCGGGAGTATTTCTGAGAGTATTTCCAGCTTGCCTTGTGTAGGCCAAGGTGCCATAATTTTGATCACCTTTGTACTCATTGTATATTTCAGTTGTAAAATAAAATGGCTCAGTGTTCTCCATGTTTTTTATTATGTATTTGATGCCAGTCTATTTGTTGTAGTTTCATGTTTATGTTGTTTTATATTGCTGTTTATTTCTACTTGGAATATTACAGTGGTATCAGAGCTCATAGACTTGGCACAACCTATGGAGTAGATTGTCTATGACACCAACAGGAAAACCATACATCACTTACTGGGGAAGGAGGTGTAAGGACCAAGAGAGGAGGCTTGAGGCCACTTTTGGAGAGGGTGACCGCATTTCGGTAGTGGACGCAGAAGAGGAGGAACCAATGGCAGAGGAGAAAGATGAAGGGAAGGAGTTCAAGGAACTTCTCATGAAGTCTGTGCAGGAGTTGTCGAGGAGGATAGAAGAGATGGGACAAAAGTTTATCGTAGACCAGAGACAGCGTGAAACCCCACGGGGTTTCCACACCGGAGAAGGGTCCGGCACCTCCCATCACTTGCAGGAGCAGCTCACAGCGCAGCTGATGGCATCACTAACTCCCCCACATTCCATGATGCCCATGTTTCTAGCTACGAGCATGGGAGCAGGAGCACCTCAGGAATAGGAACTAATTCACATAGGGGATTATTTTGCCAAGTATCAGTCCTACGGGCGAGAGTTTGGTGAGGCTTTCACTTTCCATGACTTTGTGAAGCTCAAGAAGGACAGTAGACCCCACAACTAGAACAAAGAGGACAGATACACGCTGGATGGGGATGTACAACGTACAGTGGGTAGATTTTTCCTGCTGACATTTCACGGATCCTCCAAGTGTTCGGAAAAGGCTTAGGTAGAGAATATGGATATCTATTTCTAGCTCAATGAGATGGCAGAGGGAGAGGCCATTAAGGTGGAAGAGCTGCACCTAGAGGGCGAGGCCCATGATTGGTGGTTCCATAGGATGGCCACGCTGGGTCATGCAGTGGTGACAACATATGTAGAGTTTACATGGAGGTTGGTAGAGCAGTTTGATCAAAGGGATCCGGAGGAGCACTTTGTTGAGTTGACCAAGCTCAAACAGACCGAGAGCCTAGAGACCTACATTTCCAAGTTTTTGAGACTCTCCGTGATGGTACCCAACTTGTCTTCGGCCAAGATGATATACATGTTCATTAATGGATTGACAAAACCTTTGTGGGGGTTAGTTAGATCTACTAGGCTGGCTACACTTCACGACGAAGTTGGGCGGACCAAGGATTTGTAGGATGCCCTGCCTAGGACCAGAGCTCCTTTCCCCCAGAGATCGACATTTCAGCAGAAGGGGAAGGACACGAGGGTTCCACCTCTGAAGGGAAACCAAGGCCGGGGGCCTTTGGACGATGAGACCGTGAGAGACCTGAGACGGAAGAAGCTATGCTTCACATTCTAGGAGCCGTGGGCACCGGGACATCATTGTGCCACTGGGAAGACACATTACATAGAGGTCTTCTCCGACAGTGAAGGTGAAGAGGATGCATATGAGGAGATGGAGGCAGGAGGTAGTGGTGTAGTACAGAGAGGGGATCATCCACCACCTCCACCACCAGGAGCAGGAGGGGAATCATTTGCACCTACCGGGGAAGTCCTTGCTTCTTTGCGAGGGGTTCCTAAATATTAGACACTACGTGTCCAAGGTACTGTGCAGGGATACCGTATTTCTGTATTAGTGGACAGTGGGGCTACCCACAATCTTATTGAAGCACAGTTGGTAGAGTGGAGGAGCATATCGACAAAGAGCTTTGATGGGTTTTCAGTACTCGTACCAGGTGCTAGAACCATGCAGTGTGCCAGGTATGTTCCAGCCTTGGTAGTGACTATGGGGACTTACACTCTGACAAATCATTTCTTTTGGTGGAAATTCCGAACACCAACGTGATACTGGGAGTGCAGTGTTTGATCATGCTGGGGAAGGTCACTAAATATTGGGAGACCTTGGAGATGGAGTGGATGGACAAGAAGATCGGGAAGCATGAGATGATTCGGGGCATGCACACTTATCCACCATAGACACTTTCAGCACACCGGATGGAGGCAGAATTCCGGAAGGGAGATATAGAGTGGGCAGTAGAGCTACATGTTTCGGAGGTAGGCTCTACAAGGTAGGCCGTACACCCAGATTTGCAGTCAATTTTGGACAAATATGCCACAGTTTTCAGAGATATACCACCAGGGTGGCCATCAGATAGGGGATTTAAGCCACACCATCAAGTTGGAGCAGGGCATCCAGGCTGTGATTACTACACCCTATAGGCATCCTAAAGCCTACAGGGATGAGATTGAGAAGGCTATCCATGAGTTCTTAGCACTGGGATACATTCGACCCAGCACTAGCCCATTTGCTTCTTTTGTTGTACTAGTGAAGAAGAAGGATGGCACACTAAGGATGTGCATCAACTATCGGGTTCTCAACAAGAAGACCATGAAGAACCGATTCCCCATCCCACAAATTGATGAGTTGATGGATGAGTTGAGGGGATCGAAGTTCTTCTTGAAGATTGATTTGAGATCAAGGTACAATCAGATCTGCGTGAGGGACCAGGATGTTCCAAAGACCGCTTTCAGATGTCACTACAGCCACTTTGAGTTTCTAGTGATGCCCTTTGGGCTAACCAATGCACTAGCCACCTTCCAGTCCTGCATGAACTACATCTTCTGTGGTCAATTGAGAAATTTTATGTTGGTATTCTTCGATGACATCTTGATATACAGTCGGACGTGGGAGGAGCACCTGCAACACATTGAGGCTGTATTGCGCATATTGGAGGATCAAAATTTCTATGCTAAGCTCTCCAAGTGCGAGTTTGGATTGATGAAGATGCTATATTTGGGGCATATCATTGGTGTGGACGATGTGAGAGTCCATGAGGAGAAGATCAAGGCCATCTGGGATTGGCCAGAGCGGAAGAATGTGACTGAACTTCGGGGGTTTGTAGGCATCTGCACCTACTACCGGAAGTTCGTCAAGGGATTTTCCCAACTTTCTGCACCCCTCACAGGTCTTACAAAGAAGGGGGCATTCAATTGGACGGACATAGCACAGAGGACCTTTGACAGGCTCAAGGAGGTGATGAGCAACTGTCCAGTTCTAGTGTTGCCAGATTTCACGCAGCCTTGTGTATGCATCTGGAGAGGTGGTAGGCATAGTTTTGATATAGGGGGGGCACCCCATAGCTTTCGAGAGCAGGAAGCTATTGCTGCATGAGAGGTTGTATCCCATATACGACAAGGAAATGTTGGCTATCATGCGTGCACTGGCCAAGTTTCGGCAGTACTTGGTGAGGAACAGATTTAGGGTGAGGACTGACCACGACAGCCTTCGGTTCTTTTTAGAGCAGAAGAAGTTGTACGAGAGGTAGCAGAAGTGGGTGAGCAAGATCCAAGCATACGATTTTGAAATCGAGTATGTCAAGGGGAAGAACAATGTGGTGGCCGATGCTCTTTCACGCAGACTGACAACGTTGTCCCTGATGAGTTTAGACACGGATTGGAGGGCTCAGTTGCTGGTGGCGTACTCAAAATATCATTTTGCCTGCGAGATCTTGGATGGACAGGTCATGGATGACAGATACAAGGTGATGGATGAGGTGATATACTTCAGGGATCAGATCTTCTTGACTGGGGGTTCTCAGCTCAAGGAGAAGGTGCTACGTGCCTCACATGATGTTAGCATCTCTCATAAAACAATAATAAATTCAAAAATAAATTAAATATTAAAAGTTAGGAATTTATGCCTAACTCTTTAGTTTGGGTTGTTCCTCTAACATAGGAGTTAGTTTAGGTAGCTCTATATTGGTGTGTGTTTGGTTAAGAAATTATCTCAACCAAGGTGTTCAAGATAGCACCCACTATCTTGAGACACTGTCTCCTCATCTATTTAATTGTAACACTACATTCTTTTAATAATGAGAAAATATGTGAAGAAGTCGTGAGGCTGAAGCCTTTTCTGCCATAACTGTGTTTGGGTATAAATCTGTGTTTTTATGCGTGTTAATGATGTGTGATTATTAAACATGTGGTATCAGAGCCACTGAAGGAATGCGTGGCGCAGAGGAATGCGTGGGGTACTGAAAAAATGTTATAAATAAAGCTCAGAAGCTATAGGCATATTGGTTCATGATATTTCCAATGAATTTTCAACAATGTTAAATGGAGGATGTTGTGTGAATACCTTGAAAAGTGATGGTCGACCTCCCTCCACTTGATTTTAAGGAATACTATTTATGTTAAATTATTGTTGCCCTTTTTTTCTTTTCTTTTTTTAACTTTCGCAGAAATTTGAGATCGGTTTCATTTAAGAGCCTTAAAAAAAATAGCTACGTGTAACCGATCAAAGAATTTATCATCAAAATCATGGGACTGTATGCCTGTAAAGAGATATTTACTGTGCCGAATAGAACGTAGCGATGGAATTAATTGCTACTATACTTCTGAAAAGAAAAGGCTGCGTTTGTGGCTGCGGTGAGCATGGAGAATGAAAAGGCTGCGTGTGTGACAATTGAATGTTCACATTAATTGAGGATTCATCACTCTCTGTTCCAGAAGATATATTTCTTCGTGCAATTTCTCATCCAAATGGAGTGAAGAGAATCTGCGTTCGTGCAGACCTTGAAAGCGAGTTTTATTTCTTGCATGTGGAGAAGGAAATGCTATGCGGTGCTGCGGGTCAGAGAATAGACAGGTCTCTCCTGGGATTTCACAAATTTCTTATTATCTCAAAGCCAGAATGGATCCTTTACTCAGAGGTTGAATTTTCCAATCTGCTACCAGTCTTTAATCGCAGTGTCAGTGTAACCACTATCATCAATCATTCGCCAGGTAAGCGATGCTGTCATAACATCTTTAATGACATCTCTCAGCTTCAAGAGATCTAGAACAATGTCTTTAATGGGAGTTTTAAACTCGCTGGGAACACATCTCCATCCAAGGATATTATCCTCCTTGAGCCACTTCTTGTATCACTCGTTAAGACTTTGACTAAGTTGTCCATACTTGACATGAGTCTCTCTTTTGGACCCTTTGATAACAGAATGAATATAATTCTCTACATAAACAACAGATTTACGACTATTAAACGTTCAGGAAAAGATATATGAGTGCTCATCATCTGGAGTTGTGCTGGTCATGGTGAGTTGTGTGCATAAGGATACTTCCATTTGAGCAGTGTGCATAAGGAACCGAGCTTGGAATATTTCTGGATGAGACTAAGGCCAGTTTTCTTTGTAGCGAATTAGAGAGTTGATTTTTTTGGGATCTACACAACCTGACTGGTATGCTATTTGGGTGCATTGATTGTTGTGTCAAATTTTGGTTATGCTGTCCATTTCCAGTGCCATGAGGGCCTGAATTGTGGAAAACGATATTGGTATGATGATTAGCTTTCTATTTTAATATTATATGCACATATATGTACAAACAATATCCATCTTTGTCAGGGCCACAGGAGGTGAAATCAGAAGGATTTAGAAAGGCGATCTTCTAATGTTTTCTCTTGTTTCGAAAGGGATATGAACCTGCGTGTGTAGTGAAATACGAGAGTTAGTGACAATTTTTTATAATTATGTTGGTGTGCGAGAATAGTATGTTGTTGTCTGTCAGGGTGTGAATTAGAGCCACCATTATTTGCAACATCTTGACGAAGCTGGGAAGAAACCGTTGCTTTCGTGGAGGTTCAGCGTGTTCTCGTTCTCATCGATCCGTGGAGACCTTACAGCTGCTTCTCACACTAAGTAAAAGCACAAAAAGTAAGACACAACGGAGCCGTCGATGGAGGCTGTTGAAGATTTAAATATATGCTGGTTGGTCAAAGTTATTTTCTCTATCGATTAGAGCCCATATAAAAGGCCGTAACTTTTGTTTCAATAGCTGGAGTTCAATGCTCATCAAAATCACCCTCACACTCGACGGAATCATTGATTAATTTGATGATCACAACTGAAAGTCAAGAATGGTTACGTACCCTCCCACTTTTTCTATCAAACTAATAACATGCATCGAATGGTGTATGGTGCTTTTACATGCATAAACTATAAAATCTAAAAAGCAACATATCACTTTTATGTGATTTCAGAAAATTCATTAAATTTTTTTAATAATTTAAAAGGAGGTATGTAAAAGCATTAAAAAAAAGAGAAAAAAGAAAAGAGTATTATAAGGTGAAACGTTATGTAGTGAAGTGATAATGAGTGATTTTTGTAATGTATTGTGGAGAAATAAGGTGTGTTTTTTTTTAATAAAGTGAATTTTAAAGGAAGGATAAGGTGGAGAAAAATGAGTGGTTTTTAATGAGTGATCTTTGGGAGTTATAAGGGAAAGATTGTAATAAGGTTGTTTTTTAATATTTTTTTGGAGAAATAAGGTATATTTTGTAATTTTTTGGAGTAATAAGTATGAAAATTTTGTATTTAATTTTGGGAGACATAGGTGATCATAGAATTTTTGGATGAGAATTTTGATTCCATGAAGATGTTTTGAAGATGCGCGATTATGTGCTCCGAAGTTTAATAAAGCATATATTTTTTTGTGGTGATTGTGTCCTAGATCCGCCTGAAATTGAATAAGGGGATCTTAGGTACACAAAGAGTGTGTTGGTGATGGTGCATGTTTCATGTTGTTGCTTATGATTTGTGTCTAGTTTTGACACATAAATGATCACATTTCACTCACACATAAATTTCAATGCAAGCAAGCACAACACTTGTAACGAAGTAGCTTCAAGGAAGGATAATTAAACTCAACACATGCATTTGGGCCACTACAAAAAATAGTCAAAGTTGTCAACATCAACATTCTTCCTCAACAAGAAAATTCACTCAATACAATCAAGTTAATGTGTTTCAAAGCATAGTCTACATCAACATTCTTGCAAATAATTTTAAGGACTTGTAGTCAAATTCAAATTGCATTGAATTGTAAGGGTGAATTTTCGGTTGAAACCAACACCCAAATTTTGAATTGATAAGAAGTCAACAACGTCAATTCTCTTCAACTAAGTCAAATTAAGACAAGTGAATTCATTGTTTTATGTAAGTCATTAAAATCATTGTAAGCTTTTTTGGGTGCATTTTCGATAGTGTTCGACACCATTAATTTAAAACACAAACAAGTGAGTACCTCAAGTGGGCAAGTTTTAACTTTAAAACAAAAAACAAGTTCAGATCTTCTGCAAGCGAGCGTGAGTATTCATTCAAGTGAGCGTGAAGTAATTAAACAAGTCAAGTGAGCGTTCAAGCAAAGCGATCATCATCAAGCGAGTGTGAATTCAAGAGTTCAAGCAAGAAAGTTCTACAACTCTAGCAAGTGTTACAAGCAAGTGCAATAAGCAACAAATCAAGCGAGTGTGCCTTTCAAGCCACATAGCAAGTGAGCTTGTCATTTAATTGTAACACTACATTCTTTTAATAATGAGAAAATATGTGAAGAAGCCGTGAGGTTGAAGCCTTTTCCGCCATGACTGTGTTTAGGTATAAATCTGTGTTTTTATGTGTGTTAATGGTGTGTTATTATTCAAAACATGATTCACCACTATCAGGCCAACAGGGGTTCACCAAAACCTACAGGGCCATTAGGGAGAGGTTCTCTTGGAAGGGCCTTAAGGAGGATTTAATCCGGCATGTCAGGGAATGTGAAGTATGTCAATGGAACAAGAGAGAGATGAGTCATCTAGCAGGATTACTACAGCCTCTTCCCATTCCAGAGGGGAAATGGGAGAGCATATTGATGGATTTCATCACAGGGTTGCCCACGGTGCAGGGCAAGGATTTTATCTTTGTAGTCGTTGATCGGCTAACAAAGTACGCACACTTCTTCACTATATCAACATGGTACACAACAACTCAGGTGGCAGAGTTGTTTTTCAAGGATGTTTTTAGGCTACATGGTCTCCCAAAGACCATTGTTAGTGATCGGGACAGTCGTTTCATGGGCGGATTTTAGCAAGAGCTCTTTCGTTTGGTGGGTATAGAGTTGACTCCGAGCACTAGTTATCACCCTCAAACGGATGGGCAGACAGAGATAGTGAATAAGTGCCTGGAAGGCTACTTGCGAAACTATGTTACAGGGTAGCAGAAGGCATGGTTACGTTGGTTGCACTTGGGAGAGTACTGCTACAACACTACTTTCCATATGTCCATTGGTATGTCTCTGTTTTACGCTTTATATGGATATCATGCTTTTTATTTTGCTGACGTGTTGTTTGGTGCTAGTAAGGCCCCTAGGGCCAAGGACTGGATCCAAGAGAGTCAAGATATACTCCGGGCTCTTAAGGACAACTTAGTTACAACACAAAACTAGAAAAAACTGTATGCTGACAGAGGACAGGTTGAGAGGCAGTTTGAGGTATGGGACTTGGTCTACCTACAGCTTCAACCATACCAACAGTCCACGCTGAAGCAGAAGGGGGCCAAGAAGCTCAAGCCCTGCTTCTATGGACCATACAGGGTGATATGCAGGATTGAGGAGGTTGCATATGAGCTAGAGTTACCCACAGGTAGCAGGATCCATAACATCTTCCATGTATCCTTCATGAAAAAGGCACTGGGGTAGCAGGTGACTGCAACCAAGGAGCTTCCACCAAAAGATGATGAGGGGCATTTGGTGCTATAGTAAGAATCCATCATAGATACCAGGGAGAGGCAGCTGTGGAGCAGGACGATCAGGGAGTATTTGGTGAGGTGGAGGAACTTGCTAGATGAGGATGCCACTTGGGAGGGTGAGAAGAATTTGCAGCATCCTTCATTACAGTTGCTTTAGGACAAGCAAAATTTTGGTGGGGAGGACTGTAATATTCCCAATTAGCAGCAGCTAATTGCTAATATTAATTTTTGGTCAATTTTAATGTTATAAAGTTAAAGTTGGTTAATAAAGTGGGTGAGAAGACAATCAGCCTACACTTAGGAAATAAAAATTCCCTAAAGTCACTTGAGCACATTATTATTTGATAGCATGGGGCCTAGGGGTTGAAGTGGCAGTATGAGGGAAGTGGCAGCATGGGCAATGGGGGCCCATGACAGTGCAAAGAGAGAGGGACAGCATGGCCATGAGGGACAGCGCAGTTTTGGTGGGGCCTATGGGAGAGAAAGGCTCTCTAAGCATAAAGAGAGGAACAAGCTCCTCATTCCCTCATTCGATTATGCATCTATGTTTTATCTCTTGACATTGAACATGATTTTGCTATTGAGCGAAGTCTGCAAGTGCTATTCAGCACACCAAGTGTCTCCGAGTGGAGATCCCAACCTCAGCCTCGAGGGACTTCGAGTGCCTGCTCGAGTGAGGAGTTCTATCCATTGATTTTTAGGTGGGAGCCATAACATCTTCAGCAAGGATTACGCACTTTCTTGGACAACGCAGTCTTGAGGAGAGACCATGTAGTTCTTGGAGGAGGTAGTGCTGGGAGTGGAGATTTATCAGGGGATTTAGCCTAGAATAGTGAGAAGGGATCAACCCTTAGCTATTCCTTCATTTTGGTAGAGGAGGAGGCCACCATTTGCAGAGGCACATTCATGGCCAGTGTATTCCACTAGGATAACATTATTCCTCAAGGGAGGTGATTTTCCGGGGTCATCCATTCCGAAAACCCTTTCTAGGATTTTCTAGGTATTAGGTGGAGAGCTCATTTCTAGAGTTCCATATTTTTCTGAGTAGGGGAATAGCCCCAAAGAGCCATCCTATTCTAGCAGTATCAACAGTTCGGTAGCAGGAGCAGCCATTTCGGGAGTATTTCTGAGAGTATTTACAACTTGCCTTGTGTAGGCCAAGGTGCCATCATTCTGATCACCTTTTTACTCATTGTATCTTTCAGTTATATGATAAAATGGCTCAACATTCTCCATGTTTTGTATTATGTATGTGATGTCACTCTATTTGCTGTAGTTTTAGGTTTATGTTGCTTTATATTGCTGTTTATTTCTACTTGGAATATTACATGACCCCTTCCAAGACCTTACATGTTACAAATATACCCCCTAGTTGTCATAACATCTACATGTGTGGGTTGGCCTTCACAATAGGTGAAAAATCGTCTCAATAAATGACCAGCTAAGAGAGCAGTCAATTTCTTTTCATGTTGCATGTCAATATAAGGTCCAAATGTGAAAAACACACCCAAGAATGCTTAGGGGAGTGTGAAATGTGCCTTGGAAAACATGAGTTGCCTCAAAAAATGTGAAAAATTCCCATCAAAACTGTCATGATCATCAAAATTGCATATGGATACCCTTGTTGAAATGAGGGATAACATTACCTAGGGCTCAACGCTTTCCTCCTAAATGCCCTAATGCTTCTCTTTCAAATAGGTTCTCCTCCTAAGCAAGCAACCATGCCCTCCATATGTGCTTGATGAAGAAAGTCACCATGCCACATAGGTCTCTAATTATCAGTTCAAGGTATAGCAATCCATGAGTAAGTTATCTCGAATGTGTATGCCCTGTTATAACACAATCTCACTCTTCTTGAGCTAAAGTCCCAAATATCAAGTGTGTGAAACCCACTATATCTTAGAGGTGGCCACCATCACCTCACTATCCCCCTTCTGGTTAGCTCTTCTTTGGCTCTAGGGTGGTGTTCTTCGTGGGATAGGATTGCTAAGGTTTGACAATTCTAATATTTGGGTTCTAGGGTTACTATGAGTCAATGCAAAGGCTTATATCCACTAATAGAGACTTAAATAAGTTTCACGAACATACAAAATCAAGGAAATGCCATATCATCTTGGAGAAGAAATCCTACCAAAATAATTTTAATGATTATAAAGAAAAATGGGCAATGAAGGATAGAAGATGAATGCCTTAGCTGGTCAAGATACAAATACACACACAAATATTTTTTTTTGGGTGGGTGCATATGGAGTCAAGGAGCCAAACAATTCTAGGGTTTCCTTGAAGTGACAACTAGATCCAAAAAAGCGAGGGAAAATAAACTTACCCTAGGGTTTGATATATAGGTTCTCAAATTTTCCGGATGTCCAAGGGAAGGAAAAAATTATCTCCATTCCCTAAATACGTAGAGAAAAGGGTTTAGCTCAACAAGGAACAATGAAGAAAATGTCAAAAAAATTAATTCAACATATGGACATTAATACCATGGAACATAATACCAAGATAAAGCAAATAAACTTACTTCACCATTGGTCACCCAAGATGCACCATAAGCATCCATGAAAAGAGATCCCATCACATCACAATTTCACGAAAGAAGAGTTTCTCAACTTATCCATCCATGGCCAAATGATAAAAGAGGAAAAATTTAGAAATTTCAGACCTCCTAAGGGATTTCTCCCCCGAAACCAACCATGCCAAAATGAGAGGAAGTGCAGCTCTATTTATAGAGGAGGTGTTCAACAATCAACTTCCCTTATAATATTAAAATAATATTTTTCTAAACTAAAATGCTCTGAATTAGCCTATGGAGGGGAAAAAGACCCTCATCTATAATTAATTAATCTAAATTACATCAAATAAGGGCAATTATGCCACGTGTACAAAATTTAGGGGGCATAAGCCTTTAAACACAATCTTTCTCAACAAATGAAGGTAAAAAGGAGGGTGTTGGTTTAGCATCCAGCCTCCAAATTCTTTTCAATGCACAAGGAACCTTCAAACCTACCATGAAAGCCCTCCAAAGTGGGCAAATAAATGCAATGATGCCACAAACAACGTTGTATTGTCCATCAGGCTACCATAGGCTAACCTCCAAAGGCTCTCACACAACACTTCAAGCCTTCCCCCGTATGTAGACACTTCCAGCCTACAAAGGCTCTTCTAAATTCACTTGCCCCATAATTCATACTAGCAATGGTTAAGCATGTATATTTGTGGGCTCCAATTCAAGCCTTGAATGCTCATGAACAACGTTCAAAGGATTTGAAGGGCTTCTTTTGCTCCCTAACTTAAACATAACCCAACAAATTATCCTACAATTCTGGCCTCAAAATATCGAAGTGCAATGCACTTTACCTCTATGTTTGATCACCATGAAAGTGATACACATCAAAAACTAAATGCACATATGCTGGTATCTTTGGAATTGTTGGGCCGAAGATAAACTTGAGCAACAACATTGCTTTAAATTTCCTTAGTTCCTCATCAGCACTTCTTGCAATAAAATCACTCTGTTATGATCAGTGGGCATCTCAACATCTACACTGGAATGCACAAGAGATGGCTTCTCAATGCCAGTGTCTTCTTGGTTTTTGGTTTCTGTTCCAATAACAACACCTTGAAGCTCCACAATGTCCTCATCTCTTTATTCCCACTATACAGGTAGGCGCTAAAATTTCTGCATAGTTTTCCCTTCTAATAACATCACGATCTGAATTTCCTTCAATGTATATTCCAAACTCTTGCTAAGAAAATATGCCTCCAATGGTATAGCTATCAACTATGAGTTTACTGGTGATTGTAGAATATTTTTGTCTTTGAATATTTCAGTGTCCCGAGTCCTCCCGACATCCCAAACTCAAGTTGTCTCTTGTTCAAGGCATCATCAACGATATAAAGGACAACTTTTTCAAATTAATGCATATTTTCATTCAGGAAGCCAATTGACTTGACACTCCTAAACTTCCTTTGCGGAAAATTTTCACCCAAATCTTTTCTTGACACTGTTCTTTATGCTTGAGGCCTAAATTTGTACATGAATTCTTTGGAGCAAGTATAGATTCCCTTGAAACTGCTATAGGGGTTACTTCTTCAATTAACATAGAACAGTCATTAGCTTCATTCCTTTTGTCATCAAAAAGGTTATCTAAATCAATTATCCGAGTTTCATTTCTGGTTTGATCAATCCTTAAATGGTAGTCAAGACTAGCAACCCCCCTATGTTCACAAATATAATTGATGACCATGGGGAAATCACCCTGCACTTCATCACACAGATCTGCAAAAGCACCAAAATACCCTCCTATTTGTGTTTCATTTGTTACAAATTCTGTTATGCACTATTTTCTACCATATGGATCATAAATGTCATAGATGGGAAGCCCCCAAAGATGAACCATATATGATTTGGGATGACTTTGTGCTAGTTTCCATTCAATGACTTGAGCAACATTTAATGTCTTTACTAGAGGGGATCCTCCATAAACATTGTTTCCATCCCTTGTACTCATAGTTAGGCTACATTCCTTTTCATGAGTATTAAGGTCCTTGTAAAGATTACTCTCAACAGAGTCTTCATCAATTTTTATGAAATGCAAAATGTAAGTTGCTTTATTTTCACAGCCTGGAGCAGCAAAAATCTCATCCAACATTGTACCATGCTTGGTCTCCTCATGAGGCTTTTATTCACAATCCTCATCATTATCAGGAAGAGAATCGAACAACAACGTATAGGATCAATTACTAGTCTGCATCCAATTCACTGGTACATTCATATGTAAATTATTTGACATCATGGCCAAAGGTATAGTCTAGAGGGTGCTCTTCTGGGACAGCTAGCACACCATCAGGATCTTGTGTGCCCACCACTGCCAACTTCACCAAATTCATTGCTGATTTCTTCATCCAGAACAATTGCAAAATCATCTCTGTCTTCTTGGTCTAGGGCCTATTTGGCTCCAATGAAGGAAAGAGGATATTCTTCCTTTAGGGCTGCCAACAACCCATTTTCCTTTTGCAAAGCCATCATATCATCAAATTTTAAAGCCTCGACATCTAAATTTTTCGTCTTTTGAAATTTTCAAATCAGAGCTATCAATATCTTTATTGGGGACAAGTGAATCCTTTTTTCTTTGGGGTGCCATAAGAGCATCCATATATCCATGAAATCTGGGACAATATTCTTCTTGATTGTAGCAAATTCCATTTTTAGTCTCTTCATGTTTCCTGGGCAAACTGTTGACCTCCTTTTTAAGAACCTCCAAGTATGGTGTAAATGCTTTCAGAGTAAGTCCAAAATTTAACACTCCATTTTTAAGAGGAAAGTGTTTTCACCACCAGTCTTCTCCCTTAGCATCTCAAACTTCCTCTTTGTTAGGGGTTTCATCAAAATTCCAACTATTTGTGAATCTATAGGAATATAATAATGCGCTAAAACACCCTTTTGTATCTTGTCTCTTAGGAACTAACAATGGATGCCAATATGTTTGGAGTGGTCATGGAACACATGATTCATAGAGAGTTTGATACAACTTTGATTTTTACAATACACAACTTTCAGTTCTAACTCTGAATCTCTGAACCTAGCTAACATTTTGTGCTACCAAGCCACCTCACAACTAGCTGAACATGCTGCTATATGCTCTACCTTCATTAAAATAAGTGCATTTGCTGCACACTTTTTGCTAAACTAGGATATTGTACCTAACCCCAAATTGAAACAAAAAATGGAAGTGCTATCTTGAGAGTTGACACCTTGAGCCCATACAAAATTATAAAATGCTTGGAGTAGTAGTCCATCATCTCCTGCATACCTGATGTCACAATGAACCATGTTGTTCAGTACCTAAGCACATGCTTCCCAACCACCCAATGGGTCAATTGTGGAGCAACCATAAACTGAATCAAGGAACAAATATTTGGCACAAGATACACCAATGATCTAATCCCGTGACCCTACAACGTAGGATCAACCAAATTAACATCCTCATCATCAGTAAGCTTCAAATTTGGTGCCATGGGTGTAGCCAAGGGCTTGCAATCATGCATCTGATTCTCTCCAAGATGTTCGAAGTGTATTTCCTTCACCCAAGGCAAACTTCTCTCCAAGATGTCCTAAGTGTACTTCCTTCACCCAAGGCAGACTTCTCCTAGACCCTTCCAATCCTCCAACTTAAAAAAAAATGGTAGACCAATATCCTTCATATCAATTTCATGGGTGAAAATTTTTAGACACCACATCATGAGTTGTTTAGGACCTGTAACAACCCATCTCAAATCACGAGTAGCATGACAATATTAGCATGCATATGATAGCTACATATCAATGCATTGTTGATTTTTGGTAGCATCGGATGTGCTCTAAGTCTCAAAATTTACAGGGAAGCTTAGACATGTATTCCAAAGAACTTAGAAAGGATTTTGGAAAATTCCACTCAGATTATGTTTTATGAAAATAATTAATTATTTTTAATGGGCCCCTAATTCTAAACTTAGGAAATTAAAATAATTAATGGATATTAATTAAAACAGTGTGAATCTTCTAAAAAAGTCAGATATCAAGTCAAGTTAATCTTACTCGTTGATTAACAATTTTATCTCAGTCGTTGAAGTCTCAATTAGAAGATTATAAGGACTTGATGGATCATTTGGAAGATACATCGGGAGAGAAAATCTAGAGGTCGAAATTATTTAGTGAGAAATGCTAGGGAGAAAATCAATCGAGAATATTTTTGTAGAGAGGGGCAAAGATAATTGCTGGTTGGAGATTTTCCTGAGTTGGGAATACATTGTAGAGAAGACAGAGAGCAGTACGCAGAGAGGCAGCATAGCAGCTACGCGGAGCTTGTGCAGAGCTAGCAGAGGCAACATAGTAGCCTTGAGGAAGTCCATGATTCAGCTGAGGATCAGTCAGATCCTATGCCGGAGAGTCGGGGTGTGAGACCATGAGAGGTCAGAGGGTCAGAAGATCCTACCAGCAGAAGAGCCAGCCAACAACAGTGATGCAGTCCCCACGTAGAGCGTCATAGAGACTGTGCAGAGGTAGTGGAGGGCTTATCAGTTTGGGGTTTGGCTATTTTGGGCTTCCAATGTCAGTGTGAGGTAATCTCACTAGCTCTTTGTCAGTCAAATTTTGTGTGAGGATTGCCATCAAGGCATCCTAGATTGTATTCAAAATTATTGCATAATAAATAAACACTCAGCTGTTGCACCAGTTTTCCTGCATTGGGTTTTTCCAGGGACATTAGTCCAAAAACAACGGTGTCATGTGTCTATCATTTATGCTTGCTTAGATCTTGTTTCCACACTTTTTTATTTTTTTGCAGTTTAATTTTGTGAAGGTCGTAGTGTATGGGTTTCAATATTTACCATAGAAGACAGTAAATAATTTTTTCAAGAAATTAACAAATAGAAGAATCCTCATTAATTGTTGCATTAGGATTTAGGATTCTCGAATTTTCACATGGTATCAGAGCTTCTTTAGTAGTGCAGGAGGATCAAGAGAGCAGATCCAGTAGATCCACTGTTGAATAAGAAGTCAGGGATCAAAGAGTTGCGTAAGGAGCAGATAGATCTCCCTGGTGATTGTGCAGTCTAATCTAGGAGGGCCAGATCTGCAAGGAAATCTCTCTCTCAGTGAGCTGACAGAGAGATATGATTTTCCAGTTGTAGTTTGTCAGAGGAAGAGTGAGTAGTGCAATAGATCAACAAGCTAGTGGGATGCACTTTCTGTGTAGCAGTAATTGCTGGTGCAGAAAGCATCAAAAGAAGGTAGTTGAAGACACATTTGGGGATTTCTAACCTCAGAGAATTTCTTGCCCAAGAAAATCTGATTTCCGATATAGAATCAACAGAGATTGTGTTTTATTTGGCTTGCTCCAGCAGGGAGTGTGTAGAGTTAGCTGCGCAGAGGGTTAGAGGTAGCAAATCGACAATGATTGGGTGAGATGGAATCCAGTGGGTTGCGTGACCAGGAATGGTTGGAGGGTGCCTCCAACTACGTAATCGGGAAGGCAAGGACCTCCTTCCTTCTATATGAACATGACCTTAAGACCTTTATTGATAGTGCATAGGCTGAATCGATAGATGTCGCACAATTGAGAGTCTTCAAGAAGAACATGGGTAAAGCCAAACGATTGATCCTTGACGAAGTGAAGGATCATAATGTTTCTCACATTTCTGGAAAAGGGAAAACCATTGAAATGTGGGATGCATTCGCAATGCTATATCAGGGGTCTTCCGAGTAGTGAAAGATGTTTTTGGAGGAGAAGATGTGGACTACCAGGATGCAGAAGGGAGAGCACATTGATTCGTTCCTGTCTAGACTTTAGGAGAACTGAGATCAATTGGTAGCTGTGTGATCAATTCCTTAGGCCATAGAGATGTTCAGACTAGCCCTCAATTCAGTGTCTGAAGACTGTCAGGTCTTTCTCCAGAGCATCCTGGGTAGAGAGAAGTTATCGGACTGGGAAGCAATGTGGGCAACTCTTCAACAAGAAGAGATGAGGAGAGTTATACTCAAGTGCAAAATTCATGGCAACAATAGTAGTGGGTCAAAGCCCAAGGAGGAGGAGGAGAATGCAACCTTTGCATCAAAGGGGCAGTAGAAGTAGCAGAGATGAAAGAAGGACATCTCAAAGATCAATTGCTTCCAGTGTGGCAACATGGGACATTACGCCACACAGTGTCCTCTCAAGAAGAAGGAAAAATATGAGAAGCATGATCCGTGGGGTGTAGCTACGAAGATAGAGGAGGAGGAATTTGCCATGATTGCCCATATATCACCCAGGGAGCATTGGGGTGATCTAGAACTATAGTTCAACAAAATTGTAGATTTGGCGAGATCCTTGAGTAGTCCACCTCTCGAATCATCACCTTGCTACAGGAGCACAAATCAGAGGTAGCAGGATGCACAAGTTTCATTTGGTGCAGAGGAGTGCATAAGTGATAGCGTAGTGGCTAGAGAGCGCCAGATACTGAGTAGGGCAAAGCAAGGTTCACATTAGTGTAGGAAGGCACAATGCAGAGTCAGCAGCAGTGCAAAGGCCTCAGAGGGACAAAACAGAGACTAGAAGTAGTCAGACCTTCAACATGAGATGTATTCTACTGTACACTTAGTTCAGTTTTGGATTTTTTTTTTGTTGCAATAAGCAACAGAGTTGCAGTGTAGTAGCAGTTGGCAGCAACATGCAGGTTCAATAGTAGCACAGATGCAACAACGCAGTGTTGGTGGCCAGCAGTGTCAAATATGTTGATTTTTTTGGTAGCATCGGATGTGCTCTAGCTTTGAAATTTTGTGGAGGGGCTAGAACACATTAGATCTCCAAGACCCATAAATTGTTTGGAGAAATTCGTGACCCAGAGTGAAATTTATCCAAATAATTAATTATTTTTAATGGATCCTAAGTTAAAACTTAGGGAATTAAAATAATTAAACTCAATTAATTTAACATGTGGGTGAGAAGCTTCTAAGTGACGAGGATCAAGTCTAATTTAATCTTAGCCATTGATTAAGGATTAGATCAAGACTGTGGATTCATCAACAAGAAAAGTATAAAGGAAGGCTTGAGGTTCAGTTGGAGAACATACACACAGAGAGAAACACTTGAGCAAAGTCAAAATTTTGGGGCTTGGTTTGCTGAGAATTTTGAAGTGAGCTTGCAGTGCAAAGAAGGGCAGTTTGGCAGCGGGACTTCAGTTCAAGGCCAATAATAGAATTGCAGAGAGGCATAGCAACACTAGAGAGACAACACAACACCAGAGAGGGTGACGTAGGCCCATAAGGGTGATGCAAAGCTAGAAAGGTGACACAATCACTGAAGAGGTAACGCTGGGGTTTCTGTGGGGTAGATAGGGTATAAATTTAGCAGATCGATTTCTGAGCTAGGAAGGCTCACAAGGAGGGTGAAACAACTCCTGGAGGAGGTGACGTAGTCTTAGCACAGAGCTTGTTGTAGCCATTGCTGCGCAACACTGGGGATAGTGCAGACACCTGTGGGGTTTCTTCATTCATCTGCTGAATCAACCAATATATCTATCTTTGGATAGAGGTACTTTTGCCGGGATTTTATCTGTTGGGCGAGCCATATTTGGAACCCTAGATTGTATTAAAAAATCTGCTTAGTAATAAAACCCTCATATATGTTGCACTGGTTTTCCCGCATTGGGTTTTTCCGGGGATGTTAGTCCAAAAATAAATGTGTCATTTATGTGATTGTCTCATTTATTTTTCAATACTTGATCTATATATCGGTGTAGGTTGCTTAGTATTTTCATTAATATTTTATGGAATTATTCATAAAATAACTTGTTAAATATAAAATACAAGTAGGTAATGAAAATCAGATAATTGCAATAGGATTTATGTATGTCAAGATTCAAAAATTTTCACATGGTATTAGAGCGATTGCAGATCAAGGAGGAATGAAGCCATTGGCAAAAGGACAGAAGAAATTCTGTAGCAGGAAAGAAGTTGTCTTGAGAGACAGCGCAGTCCTAGGCCAGAGAGGCAGAGGAAGGGTGACACAGTCACCTAGGAAGGCTCACGCAGAGCCTGCATCAGCCTGCTAGGGTGACGTTGTAGGTGAAAAAGGTAGCGCAATGTTTGCTAGGTCAGTGAAGAGGTTGTTTAGTCTCAATTTTCTAGTTGCCATGGTTGGAGGTGTAGTATAGTTCTTTCTGGAGTTGCTGGTGGGGCGTTGATTTTTTTGGTGCAGAACAGTGTCTAGTGGGGCTGAAGAAAAGTAGAGGGAATCAGTTCCTCATAATATTTCTAGGTGAGAAATCTAGATCAAGTGTTGAGAAACAACATAGAGAGATCAAAGAGGAGTGATTCGACATTTTTTGGCAGAAGGATTTCCGTGAAGGAAATAAAATTTGAGAGGGAGCTTGTTCCTTATAGGATTTCTAGAGCCAAAGAAATCTAGATCCGAGTTTTGCTGGGGCAGTAGCGGAAGAGGGAGAAGGGAGAACCTGTTCGACATTTAGTTGAGAAAAGATGGCCATAAATGGACTGAGGGATTAGGACAGATTGGATGGAGCATCCAACTTTGTCATCTGGGAGGTTAAGATCCTGGTCCTTTTGGATGAACATCGCATCAAGGATCATGCCTTGAACACAATTCTTGTTCCGGTTGATGTTGATCCTCTCAAGAAGTACGAGGAGGCTCAAGCAAAATCAAAATGCATGATCATGGACAAAGTCAAGGATCATGTGATCCTACATATTGTTAAGAAGAACATAGTATGGGAAATTTGGGAGGCATTGACCACTATGTACTAGGGATCTTTCGTCTAGTGGAAGATGTTTCTTGAGAACCAACTGAGGTTGTTTTAGATGCAGAAGGGAGAGGAGATCGATCCCTTCCTCATCAGATTGCAAGGGATCGAGATCAGCTAGCTTCCTTAGGGGCTACACCAGATGGTGGACTTATGGTCAGGACTACCCTGAATCTAGTCACTGAAGACTAGGAGACATTTTTCCAAGGTGTTTTGGGCAGGGTTGCTCTTCCAAGCTGGGAAGAGATGTGGGAATCTCTTCAACAAGAAGAGATAAGATGATGTACCAAAGCGGGAAGCAACAACAAAGGGATCAAAGTCAAGAAGGAGGAAGAGGAAGATGTGACTCTTGCATCTAAGGGACAACAAGGGCAACAGAGAAGGAAGAAGAAGGACCTCTAGAAGGTCAGATGCTTTAGAGACCTAGGACATTTCGCCACACAGTGCCCTCTGAAGAAGAAGGGCAAGGAGAAATATGACTTGAAGGAAACTCTAGATCAGGCTGATGAGGATGATGATGATGGATGTGCCATGAGTGCTCATGCACCTCTAGAGAAGAGGTGGGGCAATGTGGAGCTATAGATTGGAGCTACAGATAGAGGGGTAGGATCCTTGAAGTGCTTGATCTCTTAGATCACATACATCTATGGGAGTCCTTAATGACAGTAGCAGAATGACGGGAATCGGTTGGTGCAAGGGATGATGGAGTGACAGTGGCAGAGCTCGAGTGCCAAAAGTTTGAAGTAGCATAGAGCAGAGGCAGTAGCAGTGTAGCAACAACACTACTGTGCACAAAGGTGCAATGTAGTGTAGAGCAGTGCTTACACAGGGTAGAGCAGTGTGTACGCAGGGCAGAGAAGCAGCATTGCATTAGCATCAGAGGGTCAGCACAGATTGGTAGCAGAGGAAGCTTCAGCATCAAGGTGCATCCAGACAGACCAGTATGTTAGTATGTGGGAGGTCTTTAAGTTGCTTAACTCTCAACAATTGAGTTGCAGTGTAGCAGTTAGTAGTGAAAATGCTATGGGTAGCATGATGCAACATTTTGAGAGGGAGTTGGAGTACAGATGCAACAGTGACAGTGGTAGATTCATGGGCAGCAGTACAAATTACAGTAGTGCAGTGGATGAAGGGAAGCAAGCCAAGCATCAACAGTGCAGAGGACCGATGTCGTGGATCAGGGTGATGCTTCTGGTGAAGAAATATTGCTAGAGCACATTCCTCTCTATGAAAGAGTGTTGATTTTTGGGTAGCATCGGATGTGCTCTAGCTCCAAAATTTTGTGAAGGGGCTAGAACACATGAGATCTCCAAGACCTGGAAATCGTTTGGAGAAGTTCTACCATGAGTGAAAGTTATTCAAATAATTAATTATTTTTAATGGAGCCCAAGTTAAAACTTAAGGAATTAAAATAATTAAAGCGAATTAATTTAACATGTGGGTGAGAAGCTTCTAAGTGACGAGGATCAAGTCTAATTTAATCTTAGTCATTGATTAAGGATTAGATCACGACCATTGATTCATTAAAAAGAAAAGTATAAAGGAAGGCTTGAGGGTCAGTTGGAGAACATACACACGGAGAGCAGTACTTGAGCAAAGTTGAAATTCTGGGGCATGGTTTGCTGAGAATTTCAGAGTGAGCTTGCAATGCAGATAGGGGTAGTTCGGCAGTGAGACTTCAGTCCAAGGATGAGAATACAATTTGTAGAGATGCATAGAAGCACTAGAGATACAACATAGCACAAGAGAGGGTGGCGCAGAGCTAGAAAGGGTGACGCAGTCACTAAAGAGGCATCACCGGGGTTCCTGTGGGGCAGATTGGGTAGAAATTCAGCCGATCGATTTCTGAGCCAGGAAGGTTCACGAGGAGTGTAATATTCCAAAATGGAAAAGATAGGAATATAGCATATAAAACTGGAAAATGCAGCAAAATCATAATACATCAATAGGAGCAAATCATAGAGCCATTTTATTAGCCAATATAGCAGAAAATGTATCCAATATCTTGAGGAAAAAGACACCCAAGCTACGCAAAACAAGCCTCAAATAACCTAGTACATGAAATATGAAATGATGATGTTATATAAAATGCTAGAGAACATATGAATGCATAGTAATATGAAGAATAACTGCAGGGATAAACTGAAAATACAAATAATTTCTAATATAATGCTTAGAAAATTTTGAGATCAAAGATCCAAGCTCTCTAGCACCAATCCAAGATAACCTAGAAGGGGTTTCTGGAAATACACCATATGAAATGTTGCAGCCCTAGGACTGAATAACGCACTACAAATGGGTAACTGATAAGAAGTGATTGATCTGATATAAAAATGGCTGATACTCCTTCAATAGATCTCCCAGATGAAGGATTGCTCCCCTCACTGGAAATCTCACTCACAAACTTGGGCACTAAGCCCTCCACTGCTACTGCTCTGCAAAATAACGTAGTTTTCGAAAGAGACTGCGCTGTAGGTGATGGTTGTTTCTTGGCCTGATGTCGGATAGGGAAGTAATGCTCAAGGAGCTTCCTTGCTAGCCTCCTAGATGAAGGGATGCTTCCCTCACTGAAAAACAAGCTCAGAAATTGGGTCTCTCAACCCTCCACTGCTGTTGCCCTACAAAAAAACACAATCCCAAAGGAGACTGCACTGTGGACAATGGCTAAAGCTTGGCTTGATGTTGGATTGTAGAAATTAAGCTCTACAAACCTCTCTTTAATGGGCACTCGAAGTCCCCCGAGGATGAGGGTGGGATTTCCGCTCAGAAACACCCTTGTGGTAAACAACACAACAGACTCCGCTAAAAAGCTGAAACATGTAGAAAGTCATAAAATACCAAGACATAAAAAATATTCAGAATGCCTTTTATGGCTGCCATCCCCTTCCTTATATGCTTTGTGAGCATCCTCACCTTTGGCCCCACCCATTAAACATGATACTCTCATGGAGACTCCCTCCCACTAACATTGTGTTGTCCCTCAATAACTCTCCACTACCTCCATACCAGCGATGTTATTTTGGTCAAACTTGACCCCATCCACATGCTTCAACCTCTATTCACACCTAAGAGTGCTTTATCCAGCTGATAATATGATCCAAATTCACATTGGAAGTGATTTTATTCCTACTAAGGAGATTTATGGGTCTCCCTACCCTCTTATTCGTCTATCTAAATGACAAAAGAAAAATTTAATATTCCAACTAGCAAAAAGCTAGTTAGGAATATTACAGTCCTCCCCTCCCAAATTTTGCTTGTCCTCAAGCAATTGTAAGGTTTAATGCTACAATACCTCCTCTCCTTCCCCTATAGCATCCTCATCTGATATATTCCTCCACTTAACCAGATGCTCTCCATTCAATCTGTCCCATACCTGCCCCTCCCAAGTGTCCAAGTTATCCCTTAGTGATAAAACCAAATGGCTCACATCATAATGAATTGGGTGATCCATGGAGGCAACCACATGTTGTCTAATGGCCTTCTTGAGGCATGAAATATGAAAATTTTTGGGGATCTTAATCCCAATGAGAGGCTCCAATCCATATGCTACTCTCCCAACAAGATGGATCACCATGTGTGGCCCATAGAGAAGCTCATCAATCCCCTGCTTCTGCAATATAGAGGATCTGTATGGATGAAAATGATAGACGAAATTGCCCACCCCACATTGTCTCTCTCTCCATTTATGATATGTGTAGGACTCCTGCTATTCCTGGGCTGCAACAGTGTTGTCCTAAAGAGACCATAATACATCTTGACACTCTAGGGTCCAATATTTGGTTTTAGGAACCTTGCTTGCCCAAGTCATTCAACATATAGTGAATAGAACATAATCACCATATGGAACCGAAAGGAGAAATATACTGAGTGCCATATGAGATTTCGAGTGGTGCCAATAGTCCTCCAAGTGGAACCAGCGCAGTTTGGCTCCTTGCTGCCCCTGAATATAATGTGGTAAGTAGCTCTCCAGAGTCCAACCACTTGCTTGATGTGTCTGTCTTCCCATCTACTTGGGAGTAGTAAATGGCATTGGGTGTCAACTGAGTATACCTAAAATAGAACAATTCTTGCCCAAAGCCATACAATAAGTGGCTATATCTATCATTGATCTTGGTCTTAAGAAGACCATGAAGTCCAAGGAGAGGCTTTCCCTCTTATGGAGCAACAGACTGTAAATAAGTGGCAAAGGAATTCAAATGCTTTGTTAGTTGATCAATGACTATAAAGATACAATCCTTACCATGTATTTTTGGCAAGCTGGTGATGAGGTCCATAGATGAGCTTTCCTATCTTTCTCTCGAAAAAGTGAGTGACTGTAACAACCTTGCAAGATGGTTGTTTTCCTCCTCAATATTCAAGCAAACTACACATCCCTTGACATGCTTAATGACAAAGCCACATGCTGGAATACTGCCACTCCACCTTTATTGTCCTCCTTGCAGCTGCTTTTGCTCAAGATAAGATTGAAGTTTATGGTTGTCAATCTTCACTTGGAAGCTATTGCTCCTCCAAAAATTCCTGAGTTTGGCAAATGCATGTATGAGTGCCAACAACCCCTTACCATATATGGAAGGCTCATTCCTATATGGAAGCATCTCTTGACTCTCAAAGGCCAAAATTGTGCCATCATCCACTCCTGAAACATCATGCAAGGTATCAGAGAAAGTTAACCCATACTCTCCCAAGAGTAACCAATGACTCTTGTTGCCACATCATGTGAGTGCCATGCCATGTCCCAAACAATAACACACCCATTAAAATAGGATATGTCATGTGATGGCCAAACTCTCTCAAGAGTAACCAGCGCAGCCATGCCTCCTACTTCCCTGTGTCATAGATTTGCAAGTGGCTCACCAACCACTTGTTCATCATCCTCACCCATCCATCCAATGGTGGGTGATGACTCATATCATGCTCCAAGTTGGTATCCACCCAAGGGAAAATACCATCCTCCCCAATCTGATGATAATATTTGCACTCCATGATATGTTGAAGTGCAACCTCCTAGAGGTCTCTCAGTGAGAACCTCTCATTGATGACCCGATAGAACCCATGAGGTTCCGCATATGCTGTAGGAAAAAAATTCTCTTTGAGATGTGAGGTGCTCATCAAGAAAGATCTACCATAATAATGGGAGATGTTATCCATCATAAGAGGTCTATCATCTATCATCTACCCATCCAATGCTTCATGAGTGAAGCGGTCATCGGAATGCTCTAAGAATGGTTGGCCCCCCAACTCATCACTACTCCTTAGTGACAACACTGTTGATATACATGATGGTGCATCTGTTGTCTCATGGCCATACACAATGTTAAACCCATAGCCCAACATTGTATTGATTAGGAATATGCTCATCCCATCCTCCAAAATTCCACACTTCAACACAGTGTTGTGTGTAGCTCAATACTGAGCAACCAATATGGCTATAAATCTCCTCCTTGAACAAGTCAAGGGTCCTCTGTGAAGTGATAGTCTGCTGCTCCAAATTAGCAAGGTTCTCTAATCCTTGGTTATGAAATGGCCTTGATGGCATGATCCCACAAATCTCAAACTAGGGTGCTAAAATAACATGGGATGAAAGTGTTTGTAAACCTTGGATCAACTGAAACTTGGGAACATCTTGCAAAGCTACAATATTTCCTCCAACTAGTGCAATGGCTTCTCCATTGCTGGTGATGGTGATGGCTGCTCCTCTATTGCTGCACCAGCGTTGGTACCTGCCTCCTCCTCCTCATGCATCTCCTGAATCATGCATGGGACTCTCAATGTTAAATGCTCAAGACCACCTTTCAAAGATGCAAGTGTTGCTTCATCTGATGCAAGTACTCTTGGAGCTGCTGGTGGTGGAAGTTCCTCCTCTTCCAGAGTGATAGTGCTGACATCCTCCCTTTTTTCTTCATGTGCTATCTCATCACTGTTGGGAAATGTATATGGGAAGTACCTCTGGTTTCCTTCTATCAAACTTATTAAGCAGCCTTTGAGTGAAGTCTGCATAAGCAGTCACTCTTGCATGTTTTATATGGCTGAACCACCAATCCTTTGCTCCACCCTCCAGGTGCAGCGCTGCAATCTCAATAGCCTCTCTTTCTGCTACTGGGTGTAGCTGGAAGAAATGATCTAAAAGAACTGCTATATAAAAATGAGGAAAAAGAACTGCTATATACAAGATCTTGAGGAAAAAGACACCCAAGCTAGGCAAAACAAGCCTCAAATGACCCAGTACATGAAATATGAACTGCTGCTGCTATATAAAATGTCAGAGAACATATGAATGTGTAGTCATATGAAGAATAACTACAGGGATAAATGTTGGGTATATGACCAAAGTCCCACATTGACTGGAAGTGGGGAGGATCATGGGTACATATAAGGATGGACAAATATCTCCATTGGTATGAGGCCTTTTGGGGTAAAGCCCATAAGCAAAGCCATGAGGGCTTAGGCCCAAAGTGGACAATATCATACCATTGTGGAGATATGTGGTGTCCAGAATCATAAAAATAAACTGAAAATACAAAGAACTGCTAATATAATGCTTAGAAAATGTCGGGATCAAAGATCCAAGCTCTCTAGTACCAATCCAAGATAACCCAGAAGGGGTTTCAGAAATGCACCATATGAAATGTTTTATCCCTAGGAATGAATAACGTACTGCAACTGGGTAACTGATAGGAAATGATTGATCTGATATAAAAATAGCTGATACTCCTCCAATAGATCTCCCGGATGAAGGGCTGCTCCCCTCACTGGAAATATCACTCACAAACTTGGGCACTAAGCCCTCCACTGCTATTGCTCTGCAAAATAATGCAGTTTCTGAAGGATACTGCACTGTAGGTGATGGTTTCCCCTTGGCTTGATGCTGGATAGGGAAATAATGCTCAAGGATCTTCCTTGCTAGCCTCTCGGATGAAGGGTTGCTCCCCTCACTGAAAAACAAGCTCAGAAATTGGGTCTCTCAACCCTCCACTGCTGCTGCCTTGCAAAAAAACAATATCCTGAAAGAGACTACACTGTGGACAATGGCTAAAGCTTGGCCTGATGTCAGATGGTGGAAATAAGGCTCTATGAACCTCTCCAGAGAGGGCACTCGAAGTCCCCCATGGATGAGGGTGGAATTTTTGCTCGGAAACACCCTTGTGCTAAACAACACAACAGAATCTGCTAAATAGCTGAAGCGTGTAGAAAGTCATAAAATACCAAGACATAAACAATATTTAGAATGCCTTCTATGGCTTCCATCCCCTTCCTTATATGCTTTGTGAGCCTCCTCACCCTTGGCTGGTGGAAATAAGGCTCTATGAACCTCTCCAGAGAGGGCACTCGAAGTCCCCCATGGATGAGGGTGGAATTTTTGCTCGGAAACACCCTTGTGCTAAACAACACAACAGAATCTCCTAAATAGCTGAAGCGTGTAGAAAGTCATTAAATACCAAGACATAAACAATATTTAGAATGCCTTCTATGGCTGCCATCCCCTTCCTTATATGCTTTGTGAGCCTCCTCACCCTTGGCCCCACTCATTAAAGATGCTACTCTCATGGAGACTCCCTCCCACTAACACTGCGTTGTCCCTCAATAACTCTCCACTACCTCCATATCAACGCTGTTGATTTGGTCAAACTTGACCCCATACACATGCTTCAACCTCTATTCACACCTAAGAGCGCTTTATCCAGCTGATAAGATGATCCACATTCACATTGGAAGTGATTTTATTCTTAATAAGGAGATTTATGGGTCTCCCTACCCTCTTATTCGTCTATCTAAATGACAAAAGAAAATTTTAATATTCCAAATCAGTGTTGCACGATCTCCCCCCCCCCCCCCCCAAGGATCCAAGATCGGAACTGTAGGAATTTCTGAATCTTAATTTTTATGAAGAAATTATTTATGTTAATTCGATTAAGCTTCTCCTACTTATACAAGTTATCAACTGAATAAATTCAAGTCAACATCAAAGCAAAACACATACCAGATCTCTACCAATTTAGATCTAGAATAAGCACATGCACACATAGACAAAGTGACACAGTTATTTCTGGACAAACTGTCCCTGGAAAAACCCAATGTGGGAAAACCAGTCTCTGGCTGCTGGAGGGCTCTATTATTAAGAATATTTCTGAATACACAACTCTGGGTTCCAGATCTTCAAAAACCCTACAGAGAAAACTCTATATCTGTAGTACCTGGCTGATCTAAGACCACAATACTGACTGATCCACACCCTCAAATGGGATTTATAGAACTCAGCCAGATCTAGGCCTAGAAACCCCAGATTTTCCCTTGAAAGACATTGCATCAGCCTCTGAAGGCCTCTGAATGCTTAGTGTTGTCATTGGAAGGGACTACGTTACCCCAGACTGGGTGATGCAGTCACTACGCTGCCCCTAAGGGTCTCTATGAAAACCCTGAAGGGTTTCCTGAAAATCACACTATCCTTGTTACTGCTGCTGTTGCCTTCCTCTGCGTTGTATTTCCTGATCTCTTCTCTATCTCTTGTGTATTATAGACCTCAGGATCAGATCATCCCCTTGGTCTAAATTCCCCTCTCTGCAATTGAAACACTTGAGAATTATTAGCAACCCCGCCCTAGAATATTATCTTAGCTTCAGTGCTCTACCTCTGTGTGTCTTACAAATGACCCCAGGCCTTTCCTTTATACTTTTCTCGTTGACAAGTCAATGGCCAAGATTAAATCTTTAATCAATGGCTAAGATTAAAAGAAAGCTTGATCCGTATGACTTAAGACAATTTCATCACATGTTTAATTAAATTCACTTTAATTATTTTATTTTCCTAAGTTTTAACTTAGGAAATACATTAAAATAATTAATTAATTTAATATCTCCTAAACCAGATGAAATTTCCCAAATCGATTTCAAGGTCTTGTAGATCAGGTGAACTCTAGTCCTTCCTCAAAATTTGGGACCTAGAGCACAACTGATGCTACCCCAAATACACAAAATATCAACACTCCCTCTTAGTATCAAAGGTGTGCTCTAGCAATACATCACACTTATGCATTGCATGATTTTGGGCACTTGTTCTGTGCTGCTTAAGCTTGGCCTCCTGCCACTCAACTCTGCATTAATAATGTCATTTTTTACTGTTGCCCATGACTCTGCCACTGCCACTGCAACCACTATACTACAACTCCCTCTCAATATGTTGCATCTGTGCTGCTCACAGCACTGCCACTTCTAATTTTCTGCACTGCAATTTCAGTTGTTGAGAGAAACAACTGAATTTCCTATCCAATCATTAACAAACAAATCAGATGGGCTGCATCCTCATCATTAAAGCTCCATAGGCTATAGATCTATGCTGGCATCTAAAGAACGATGCACAACTACAACTCTGCCTGTGTAATTAGACTCCCTCTGCACTACTGAAGTCACATTAGCTCCTTGTTCTAAAATCTATCACGCTGCTGCTGCACTACGTTGTCCCTCTGAAGCTCTCTGCGTTGCTGCAGCTTTGCACTGCATAAGCAACATTTCTCTTCATTGTTGAAGTCACATCAACCTCTACACTACTACTGCTTCTACGTTGTTGCTACTATGCTCTACGTTGCTCCTCCCAGCCTCCAGATCTGCCTCTACCTCTGCCTCATCTGTGATCTATGCAACCACTGCTCCACTTGTCCCACTACTGTCTTAAGGATGTCGTAGCTCGCTTGTGATCCAAGAGATGAGCTGCTCAAGGATCTCGCCTTACTTCCATGTAGCTCCTCTACATGTCCATGTCACCCCACCTTTGTGGTTCATGAGCACTCATGGCTACATCATCTCCTAACCCATCATTTGCCACTGCTATTTTGGAATAAGATGCTTCCTTGTCCTTTCTTTCTGGACAATTGCTGGCAAAATGTCCCATTTCGCCACACTAGAAGCACTTGATCTTAGAAATATCCTTCTTCTTCTTCAACTGCTTCTTTTATGCCAAGGCTGCATATTCCTCCTCTTCCTTCTTAACCTTGCTCAACTCAGGGCTATGCTGCTTCTTGGTGAACCTTCATAGTTCTTCTTGCCGTAGGATCGACCACAAGCTGTCCCAATCTAAGAGGTCCGCTCTGACCAAGATACTTTGGACAAAGGTTTCCCACTCATCCGTGACCACATTGAGGGCAGTCCTAACTATCACTTCATCATCTACGGTTGCACCCATTGCAGTCAGCTGATCCCTGATTGACTGCAATTTGAAGAGGAAATGCTTGATGTCTTCTCCCTTGGTCATCATGAATGACCTCATTTGGGCCTCCAACATCATCTTTCTTTGGACTTATTTTCCCTCATATATGGAAGTCAAGGCCTTCCACATCTCATTAGCTATCCTCTTCTCAAATATATGTGGCACAATATGATCCTTGATACTGTCCATTATCAGCCTCTTGGCATGCCCAACAGCTTCTCTATGCTTCCTTAGGAGATCCGCATCTGTCAGTGTGGCCAGGGTTTTCTTTGCATAGTCTTTTAGACCGTATGCCTCAAGGAAAATTAGGATCCTTGATTTCCACACTGAAAAGTTTGAGAGGCCCTCTAGCCTATCCTGATCACGCAATCCATGAGGAGCCATTTGCTTAGAATGTGTCAGAGCTCCTCTTCTCTATGCTAGAGATCTTGGATCTAGGGTCCTTTTCGAACTGGGAACCCTCTGCTCCCTTTGACACTTGATTTCCCTCCTTGGAAATCTACCAAATCAACTATGATTTAGTGTCTTCTTTAATCCTCTGACCAAACTACAAGTTTCCTTTGGCAAGAAACTCTCTGAGAAATTGATCTCTTCCCAAAATTTGTCACTTGTGCTAAGGTTAAAAATCTGAAAACTTCAGAATTTTAACCCCACCATCTCTTCTAAATTTCTCCAACTTTTCTGCAGACTTTTTCTAGATCTGACAGATTCAGATCTGAATCACACTAGCTGTTGCTACTGCCATCTGTTGCTGTCTACTGTTGCCTTCCTCTACGTGAATCTGCTCCTGGAAACTACGTTGTCCCTTCAGATCTGCCTTTCTGCTGCCTTGCCAGCTGCTTTCTGCAGCTAGATCCTTCAGATTCTTCAGCTGGTGACCCTTCTAGATCTGCAATTGCTCTGATACCATGTAGGAATTTTTGAATCTTAATTCTTATGTAGAAATTATTTTTGTTAATCCAGTTAAGCTTCTCCTACTCATACAAGTTATCAACTGAATAAATTCAAGTCAACATCAAAGAAAAACACATAAAATATCTCTACCAATTCAGATCTAGAATAAGCACATGCACACATAGACAAAGTGACATAGTTATTTCTGGACAAACTATCCCCAGAAGAACCCAATGTGGGAAAACTGGTCTCTGGCTACTAGAGGGATCTATTATTTAGAATATTTCTGAATACAGAACTCTGGGTTCCAGATATGGAAAACCCTACAGAGAAAACTCTAGATCTGCGGCACCTGGCTAATGTAAGACCACAATACTAACTAATCAACACCCTCAAATGGGATTTACAGAACTCAGTCGAATATAGGCCTAGAAACCCCAGATCTACTCCTGAAAGACACTGCATTAGCCTCCGAAGGCCTCCAAATGCTTAGCACTATCACTGGAAGGGACTGCGTAACCCCTGAATGGTTTCCTAAAAATCACGCTGTCCTTGCTGCTACTGCTGCCACCTTCCTCTGCGCTGTCTTTCCTGATCTCTTCTCTGTCTCTTGTGTATTCTATACCCCAGGATCAGATCATCCTCTTGGTCTAAATTCCCCTCTCTGCAACTAAAACACTTGAGAATTCTTAGAAACCCCGCCCTAGAATCTCATCTTAGCTTCAATGCTCTACCTTTGTGTGTCTTACAAATGACCCCAAGCCTTTGCTTTATACTTTTCTCATTGACAAATCAACGGCTAAGATTAAATCTTTAATCAATGGCTAAGATTAAAAGAAAGATTGATCCGTGTGACTTAAGACAATTTCATCACATGTTTAATTAGATTCACTTTAATTATTTTATTTTCCTAAGTTTTAATTTAGGAAATACTTAAAAATAACTAATTAATTTAATATCTCCTAAACTAGATGAAATTTCCCAAATCCATTTCTGGGTGTTGTAGATCAGGTGAACTCTAGTCCTTCCTCAAAATTTGGGACATAGAGCACAACTGATGTTAACCCAAATACACAAAAGCTCAACAGGAACCGCGTCTTGTACCGATCCTTGGGTGATCCCTCGACGGAACTGCAGATCCGAAAATCAGATCCATGGTTTCGCTGTTTTGAGGCGATTCCTGGAAATCTGGAACCACCCAAGCCCGATTCATGGTTCCAAATTCCCGATCCATGAATCTAGAAAAGGATCCATTGGGGATCCGTGGAGGTTCGGCCATGGATTCGCATGGATCGCCAGTGGATCTAGAGGGAGATGGACAGTTCCACGGGGTTCTAAATTAAAAAAAAAAATCTTTGACTTAAGTTGGGTTGGGGCTTCCCAGACTCTCCCAAGGTGCTCCCTTGATGCTGCTTAGATGCTTCCTAGATACTCCCTCCTCGTAATGTTAAATATTTAAAGTAAAAGAGTCACTCTCCTTTATTTTTCATTTTCATCCTTTTACTTAAATTTTTAACATTACCATGAAATGACGTAGGATGTTTGAGAGTGGTTCCAGCCTCATCGGGCTTCATATGGAGAAAATATAATTTCATATCCTATTCAAAATTCAACAGAATTAACAGTTTTCAGGAATTCAATATCAATCAGATTGTGGCTTTTCATTAGATTATATCATGTATGAGGGTATGTGATTGGCATTTAATCAAGAGCACCAAGCCCTCTATGTGCTCATGTACCCTAGTGTTCGTGGTGTGAATTTTTGAACTCCTTTTGGCATGGCCTTAGCAAAAAATTACCATTCAATCAAGTTAAAATCATTGATCAAGCATGTTAAGCTTTTTCCACCATATTTTAAGGCTTGGATTAGGTAGTTTGATTAAAATTGGGAAACGTTAACTAATATCCCTGGATAATCGAGCTAGAGGCAAAGGCGAGTTAAGAGGAGAAGAATCTACATTCTAGATGGTTGATGCTGAAATAATTAAACCATTGATGTACAATGGATGCCATATCTATCTTGATTTGTATACAAATATGCATGTTTTCATATCTTGTACAACTAGTTTGGTAATTTGGATGTTTTTTCTAATAAAAATGCATATATATATATATATATATATATATATATATATATATATATATATATATATATAGTAGATGGTTCTGAGATGCTTCGCTTCCTAGATTTTTGGGAAATTATGCTTCTGTGTATCTGCTTCCAAAAAACGTCCTCGTTTCATCCCCGCTTCATGCAACATTGTTCGAACTAGCTGAAAGCTAATTAGGAATATTACAAGGAGGGTGACGTAGTCTCAACGCAGAGCTTGCTGTAGCCATCGCTGCGTAGCATCGGGGACGACGCAGTCACCTGTGGGGTTTCTTCATTTAGCTTCTAGATCAGCCAATATATCTATCTCCAAATAGAAGTACTTCTGCCAGAATTTTCTCTATTGGGTGTGCCATATTTGGCACTATAGATTGTATTCAGAAATCCGCTTAATAATAAAACCCTCATCTGTTGCACTGGTTTTCCTACACTGGGTTTTTTCGAGGACGTTAGTCCAAAAATAAATGTGTCCTTTGTGTGATTGTCTCATTTATTTTTCAGTACTTGATCTGTATATCAGTGTAGGCTGTTTAGTATTTGCATTAATATTTTACTAAAGTATTCAGAAAATAAATTGTTAAATATAAAGTACAAGTAGGTAATGCAAATCAGATAATTGTAGTATGATTTATGTATGTCAAGATTCAAAAATTTTGATAATACATCAATGGCGCAGAGGGAGTTGTTGCAAAATCAGAGTAGTACTTCATACGGTTGTATTGTTAGAGCACATTCCTCGCTAAGAGGGAGTGTTGATTTGTTGTAGCATCGAATTTGCTCTAAGTCTCAAAATTTGCAGGGAGGCTTTGGCATATGTATTCCAAAGAACCCAGAAATGATTTTGGAAAATGCCACTCAAATTATGTTTTATGAAAAATAATTAATTATAATGGGGCCTTAAGTCTAAACTTCGGAAATTAAAATAATTAATGGATATTAATTAAAACAGAGTGTGAATCTTCTAGAAAAGTCAGAGATCATGTCATATAAATCTTAGTTGTTGATTAATGATTTAATCTCGGCTTTTGAAGTCTCAATGAGAAGATTATAAGGACTTGATGGATCATTTGGAAGATACATTGGGAGAAGAAATCTAGATATCAAAATTCTTTAGTAAGCAGTGCTTAGGGAGGAAATCGAACAAGAATATTTTTGCAGAGAGGGGCAAAGATAATTTCCAGTTGAAGATTTTCCTGAGCTGGGAATAGACTGCAGAGAAGACAGAGAGCAGTGTGAATTTTTCAATCTGAAAATTCTACAGTTGTAGTGAGAGATTTATTTCTCCTACTTATTATTTGAATAAGTTATTTACAAAAATCTATCGGTAAATTTTGAAATAAATACTACTGCAACATTCATAATTATATATACAGAGAAGTAAAAAGTAAAGGACATAAGCACAAGAATCAATCACATGTACACAGTTATTTTTGGACATTTGTCCCCAGAAAAACCCAATGCAGGAAAACTGGTGCAGCAGATGAGGGTTTTATTAAATTATTCAACAAATGATTCTTTACAAGGAATATATCGGGAGATAAAATTTGAGGACATGTGAGACAGAATTATCGGCTCCTCTCGATAAATTCCTAACACATTGATCAACCTCTGCTTCTCTCTGTTCCTGTTTGCGAGTTTCTCTATGCAGTCCCCGTGCTGGACTACGTAAGTCTACATAGGCTCTGTGTGGGCTCACTGCACTGTAGCCCTGTGATGCCTCTTGTGACCCATTGCGTCCCTCTGTCCCTGATCTCAGTCACTGCTGACTCCCTCCTCCTACTTCTACAACTCTCTGCCCTGTGACTCTCCCACTAAAATATAATTCTATTACTTCAGAATTGATCTCCTTCGGGTACTGAGTGTATGCCCGAATTTTTTTCCAAATGACCCTCAAGCCTCCTTTTATAATATTCTCGTTGATGAATCAACGACCTAGATTAGAAGTCTAATCAATGGGTAAGATTAAAACTTGACTTGATCTTTTTTTTTAAGAAGATTCACACTCTCACTTATTAATACCCTTTAATTATTTAATTTCCCTAAGTTTAGACTTAGGGTCTCCATTAAAATAATTAATTATTTTAATAAGTCATGAACCGAGTGGAATTTCCACAATAGTTTTTGGGTTCTTTGGAATACTGATGTCCAAGCCTCCTTACAAAGTTTGAGACTTAGAACACTTTCCAATGGTACACCAATCAACACTCTCTCTTAGTGAGGAAGGTGTTCCAGCAATATGCCTGCTGCATGCTTCTCTGATTTTGAAGCACCCTCTCCATTATCGTTCTCTGGACGTTGCCCCTCATCTATTGTGTTGGGGTTCCCATGTTTTGGCAAGATTAGAAATACCAAAAGACGAGACAACATCAAACCACATTCAGACCTCAGGATCTAGCCCTCCTGGGTCCAGAGAGGGATCTCTCTATGTAAGCAAAGGTTTTATGTCCTTGAAGCTCAAAGTTATGATATTAGGCTAGTTATAAGCACGGGTTTGTCTATTTGATTGTATGTTTTGGTTGCTGGGAATCAGGAATGAAGGTTTCAATATAAGACAAGGATGAGCAAAGAAGATTTTAAGCAAAGGAGAGATAACTCAGAGAACATTTAAGACCATTGGGCAATGGAATCAGGAAAGGGTTTACTTGCTATTCAATATGCAGGCTTTCAGTTGGGCTAGTCATCTAAAGCATTGGATCTTAAAGATGATAGTGTGGCTGGAAATGGTAAGAGGGAAGGTGAAAGCAAGGAAACCTCCAAGGTGACCTTTCAAAAATCAGATCTAGGGACAGGACATGCCATTGGATAACATGTAATCCAAAACCTAAAAGATCAACTCTTCAGAAAAGGAACATTAAATATTTAGAACACAAAGTTGAAAACCTAAGATCAGAGAGAGACTTTGAACTCTTAATGCTTTGGTATCTAGCTTAAGGGAACTTAGGAAGGTTCAATTAATGAAAAGGACCCTAGTGAGATAGAGATAGAGTTCTAGACTCCTAGTATTCCAATTCATTCAATTAAAGCCTAACAAGAACATTTGAGAACAAATTCATTAATTCATACATCAGCTAGCAGTATATCTGACCACTACATTGGTTAAATTAGCTTGAAATCAATCCCCAGATAACACATACAACAGAAAAACATTGAAGGCAGGGAGAGCAGAAACATAGGGTACCTAACAAGGGTAAATCCTATGCCAGATTTCTGATGCGTGCCAGAAGAAATGAAATGAAATGAACTACAAGGTAAAACAAATACAAAGATAGAAAAACATCACCGCTGCTTTAAATCAAGATCCAAAGAAATGTGCTTGTAATATTAAAGAGCAACACCAGTCAAGTACAACATTACCAATAGCTTGATATTCAGTCTGAAAACATCTTCCTCGGCCTATCTTACAACTTTACAAAGAGAACATGCCTCAAGAGAAACGGCTTGCAATTCACAGATATCCGATCAACAACCTTTACAATGAGTTTCTTCATGAATTTTATAGATGAATGAGAGATAGGGGGGTAGATGAAAACTAAATGTAGCATTAAAAATTAGAAGAGGAAGGGGGCTGAGGCCCCATTTTGTTTTAAATTCTGGGCATTTATCTTCAGTACTCTTTGGATGAAAGAGTGGGCTTCGTCAGGCTGCAATTTACTCCAGGTATGTCTTTGATGTACTTGCTGTAATACCTCTGCAATACTCTGGTGAACTGAACAAAATCAGATCAATGACTCATGTCTTCCATACTATGTAACAAATGCTTCTGATAGCATAGGACTATTGTCAGGGCTGAAATTTCCTCAGGGACACAAAATAGCATGAAAACTGTATGGGCACTTTGTCCTTTCACAGGTAGGAACGTTCTGCTGATGGTGACACTGATATATATCATTTCGTGTACCCTAGGCCTTATGTGTGATACATGAGGTCTTTGATTTGGTACCTCGCCTTTAAATAATTAGATTAAGGCTCAAAATCTTCAATTACAAGCCTTAAATGCTTTGTTCCCTCACTGATACTCTTTGTCGCCCCATGATTGCCTCTGTTTGCGAAATTGGAAATTTAGATGGTGTTGGGAAGTCTTGCACGGTTGAACTCTATACCTTTAATGGAAATTTATGTTCTCAACACCTTCTCAGGCCTTTCTCTGTGCTCTATGCCAATATAATAGCACCTATGAACCATGGCGGTTTTCTGCCTGCCTGTAACCCTGCAAAACACGTAAACACGTTAAGAAAACCATGCATGGGGAGGGTGGATGCAATGGGGGAAATGAGAATGGCAGCGCAGCCTAGTGAAACGGTGGGACAATGCAGGATGATGGTGGAGAATGTAGCGAACATTGGAAAATGGGCTGGTGAAAGTTGGCGGAATGCAGCAAATTTTAATGCAAACATTGGAAATTTGAAATTTGAATGGAATATAAAGGGGACGGACGAAAATGTGACAAAAATATGAAATGGGTGACATCGCAGGACCCGGTCAATGGCAGGGCATGCATTTAATCCGGACCGTCTGATCTCAATAGGAGATCGACGATTGTAAGTGCATCGGAGGGTGACTAATGGTGGGCTAGGGATCCCTTTTTCCTTGAGCTAACTCCTGAGCATCTTCGTAGTGCGATCACCGTTGGATGGATAGCTTTAGATCGAACGACGTATGCGCATATCGCGCCAGGTCCATAGTCGAACATTAATGCAAAATGAGGGCAGTTTTCCAAAAGTGCTCGGAGCCACGCGTCGACCAATGAATGGCATCGCTGCCAAACGAAAAATACCGCCCTCCTTTCAAAGGCGGTGCGATAGAAACCACTGGTTTCTGCACAGTGCTTTGGTGCGGGGACCACCGGGGCGGATGAAATGTGGGCCGTCGATCTATGGATCAGATCGATGGTTGTGAAGTGATCGGGGAATGAGCAGGAAAACGCGAGAGCACTGGGGCTTGCGACGATCGTTGGATTACGAGAAATCGAAGATAGGTAGCGCTCCCGATATCCAATCGTGATAAGCGCTTTATGCCTTGGCACCTGGTCTTGGCATTGGGTTACGTGGGGAAATGTTTTGTGGGGCTAGGGCTGAAAGGTGTTGAACCCACATATATGGAATAAGGTGTATTTTGGCTTAGTTTTAATACGTTTCAAAGCCAAAAGGGGAATGATAGAAGGAAAAAGGGGTTATTTGGCTAAATGAAGGGATATCATAAGGCTTAAACAGAGTTTTGGGAGGATTTAGAGGGTTAATGAGGGAAATTTAAAAGGGAAAAAGAGGGAGGAAAGTGAGGTTTAGGGGGAATAAGATAGGAGGAAACGAAGGCTTAATGGAGATGAAATGGGAGGGAAAAGTAGGCCTTTGAGCATTCTTCACAAACAGAGAGGCTTTATAATGGGAATCAGCAGAGGGGATTTAATCAAAGGACAAAAAGGCAAAAGGAAGCTTCAAGGATGATGTGTTTTTAGAGGAAATGCATTCCTTGAAGGCTCAGAAACATTTATCCCCCTGTTTGCTTGTCAAAAATTTATAGGGGTCTAACATGTTGTGCTGCTACCTTCTGTACTGCTACCCAAGACACTGCCACTGTCACTGTTGCATCTATACTGCAACTCCCTCTGAATCTTGATCTTATCCACTCCTGCTACTGGAATGGATGCTTGATCATCCCCATCTTCTCTTTGAAGTAGACAAACTTAGTCTTCCCCAGAGCTTTTGTGAGAATGTCTGCCAATTGTTCTCCTGTTGGAGTGTATTGCAACTGTACAACTCCATGTTGTACATAGTCCCTGATGAAGTGACACTTGATGTCAATGTGCTTCAACTGATCATGAAACACAGGATTTTTAGAGAGCACATAAGAGACTGTTCGCTTGCATTTTCTCCTTTAGTAAGTTCACAAGTATTTTTCGAAGCCATATGGCCTCACATGAAGTTGTGCTCGTTGCCATATATTCTGCCTCTATTGAGCTTAGTGCAACAATTTTTTTTCCTGCTGCACCAGGAAGTCATTCTTGATCCTATACTGAAACAATACCCACTGGTACTCTTCCGATCTGCTGGACTCCCAACCCAATTTACGTCAGTGAACCCACTCAACTTGACATCACTGCTATAGGTGTAATTTATTCCAAGCTCGATTGTTCCTTGAAGGTACCTGAGAACATACTTGGCTTCTGCCCAATGAGCCCTCTTAGGTTCCACCATGAACTGACTGAGGGTATTTACAACATAATAGATGTTTGGCCTTTTGTTTACCAAATATATCAATGATCCTATGAGCTACCTATACAGAGTAGGATTAGCCTCATCATCTTCGGGCGTGTCAATTTTCTTCCAACTAGTGATCATTGGAGTTGTCATGGGTCTACAATCCTCCATATGAAATCTCTTCAGAATATCTATAGTATATCTTCCTTGACCAAGAAATATCTCCCCCTTCTGGTGACATACTTCCAACCCCAGAAAATAGTGCATAAGTCCTAGATCCTTCATGTAAAATTTCGTAGCCAAATTCTTCTTGCAGTTTGTGATGGGCCTTGATGGTCCTGACAAAAATAGATCATCTACATATAAAACCAGTATTAGGGGCTCACTCCCTACCCTTAGATAGTAGAGATTGGGATCTGCGTCACTCTTGACAAATCCCATCTTCTGCAAGTAGTTTTCAATTCGACCATACCAAGCTCTAGGAGCTTGCTTTAGTCCATACAAGGCTTTCTTGAGCCAACACACATGGGTCTTCTGATCATGCATCTCAATGCCTTCTGGTTGTTCAATATACACCTCTTCCTCTATCACCCCATTCAGGAACACACTCTTGACATCCATCTGTTGAATCTCCCATCCCATCTACGCAACAAGGGATATCATAGATCTAATAGAGGTGTATCTGGATATTGGGGTGAAGGTTTCTTCATAATCGATCCCTTCCTTCTAAGCATAGCCCTTAGCCACAAACCTAGCTTTAAATTTCTTGATGCTACCATATGCAGCATATTTGACCTTGTAGATCCACCTTGATCCTACAACTGATCTATCTTGAGGTTTGGGAACCACTTCCCAGACACCATTCGTCATGATGGAATTGTAATCTTCCACCATTACATCTACCCACACCTAGTGCTGAGCTGCTTCCCAAAAAATGGAAGGTTCTCTGACTTGTGCAACTAAGGCTTGATACCTCTCACGTTGCTTACGCTGTCTCTTCTCATTTCGTGGGACTCCGACAAAGTCTTATGCATCTTTCAGAATTTGTTGTAGCTCCCTGCTCGTTCTCCCACTGGTGGTGGGTGAATTTATCGGCTCTCCCTCTTGCAAGTCCTCGAGGGACAAGTCCCTTGTATCCCCATGCCTTTGAGAGGCAGTTGAATTCTCTGTTGCTGATTGTTGAGGTTGAACCAGTGAATCCTCCTTAGACTGCGTAACAGAAGGCAACTCACGGAATCTTCTGAAGGCCTTCTCCTCCATGAATTTCACATCCATCCGCACCATGACTTTCATGCTCTTAGGAATGTAGATGCGACATGATTTTTCATTCTCACTATATCCTACAAGATACCCCTTTTCTACAGTCATTTCCAACTTATTCCTCTTCTCACTGGGCACATGGCAGTAAAATGCATTGTCGAAGATCCTAAAGTGACTCACTTTAGGCTTACTGCCAGTGAAGACACTTTCTAATGTGATATTTCCCAATGCAGCGTGAGGAATCCTGTTCTGAATATATACAGTTGTATTACAAGCTTCAGCCCACAGAAATTTGGTTTTGTCTTGATCATACAACATCGCCCTTGTAGCTTCGACAAAAGTCTTGTTTTTCCTTTTTGGCACACCATTCTACTCCAGATTGTATGGAGTTGTCCACTCTCTTCTGATACCTTTCCTTGCGCTAAACACAGTGAATTCCTTGTCTATGTATTCACCACCATTCTCTTAACGCAACACCTTGATCTGATTTCCTGTCAAATTTTCTACTAGAGCTTTAAACTCTTTAAACCGATTTAAGACTTCGTGCTTGGTCTTCAAAAAGTAGATCTAGGTTTTCCTGGAATGGTCATAATTAAGGTGACGAATTACTCGGCACATCTAAGAGATCTAGTGGAAATTGGTCCACAGATATTTGAGTGTATTAAGTCCAATACACTCTTGGCCCTATTGTTGCTTCTCTGATATGCTGCTTTGAGTGTATTGTTACTGTGCTCAGGATCGCACAATCCTAACCCCCTCTGACTTTTAGGAGTGCAAACATCCTTCCAGTTGACTAAGGCCCATTTGTTTTTCTCTTTGGTGATGCCCCATAGAAAATATATTTGCAGGTTGCGCATGGGTTTGAGGACCCATTTGGGGGCTGCCAAGACTGAGAAGAGGTAAATGGGGAGAGATTGCATAATAGATTTAATGAGAACCAAGCGGCTTGAAATATTGAGGGCGTGATGGGTCCAATTGGATAACCTAATTTCCATTTTTTCCAGCAGGTCTCTCCAGGAGGAATGGTTGATGGCGGATTCAGTAAGAGGGGCTCCTAGGTATTTTGAGGGCAAAGAAGTGATGGAGAAGCCTAGGATATATGCAATGTTGCACTGAGTGAGAGGGGGGTATGAAAGAAAAATATCTGCGATTTATCAGGGTTGAAATCTATGTGGGAGGCATCAGAGAAGGAATATAGAAGAGATTTGAGGGTGCGGGCTTCTTGGACCGAGGGGTAACCCATAATCATATTGTCATCCATAGATTGTTGATGGGAGGAGGGGAGAAAGTTGTGGAGGGGTAAACAATGCAGGGCACCTGATTGGATGGAGCTTTTGAGAAGGCGACTGAATCCTTCAACCATAATAATGAATATGAAAGGAGAAAGAGGGTCCCCTTGTCTGATTCCTCTTGAGGGGTTGAAGGTTGCAGAGGGAATACCATTGACCAGTATGGAGAGAAAAGGGGAGGTGATGAGACTCATGATCCAACACACCCAGGTGTGGCTGAAGCCGAAGGCTGTGAGTACATTTTTGATGTAGTCCCAGCTGAGTTTTTCAAAAGCCTTGGAGAGGTCGATTTTGAGAAGCATGAAAGGCTTTTTGGAGGTTTTGAGAGAGTGAATGACTTCATGGGTTAAGATAATGCCGTCAAGAATTTTCTTGCCTTCCACATAACCTGTTTGCTCCAGGGAGATAATTATGGGAAGGAGTTGCTTCAGCCTATTAGCAATAACTTTGGAGATAATTTTGTAAATGACATTGCAGAGACCTATGGGCCTGTACTTACTTGGCGAGGCTGCATTTTCTTCTTTTGGAACCAAAGTGATGAAAGTGGCATTTAGCGCTGGAACTAGTGAGTGGTGCGTGATTCCTCCACTATGTTCCAGACTTCATTTTGGATGGTGTCCCAGAAGAAGTGGAAGAATTTGGTGGTAAATCCATTAGGACATAGATATTTCCCTGCTTTCAGCTAGAAGATTGCTTGTTCCACCTAAACTAGGGTGGTGGCAGCGAGAAGCAACCGGTTGTGTTCCTCTGTTATCAGCTTGGGAATGTGTTGGGTGATTTTCCCAATGGCCTCATGCCTCTGATGATTGGGTTCTTGGATAATGTTCTTGAAATGGTTGCGCAGCTTCTTAGTAATGGCCTCTTGCATTTCCAGATGCTCTCCACTTTGGTTTTTGAGGACAATGATTCTGTTATGCATCCTGTGCTGAATGGTGGATCGATGAAAGAATTTAGTGTTTCGTTCTCCCTCTTTGAGCCAACAGATTCTTGTTTTTTGTCTCCTTAGGATTTCTACCTGGTTCATTATTTCTTCCATCTGAGTAGTTAAGGTCTTCTCCTGACTTTCTGACTCGGTTGAGTGTCCTTCCTAGATAATAGTTTGTTGCAACTTCTTCATTTTTTCCTCCAACTCTTTTTGTTCTGTGAAGATATTTCCGAAGGTTGATTTATTCCAGACCTTCAATTTTCCTTTGAGAATTTTTAGTTTTGTCTAGAACTGTAGCATCTTAACGCCTTGTAGAGATACTAGGGAGGTCCACCATTTGGAAACCATATCCCTGAACCCTGGGTGTTGGAACCAACAGTGTTCGAACCAAAAAGGTTTGGGAGCATGCTTGCCTGGTCGTGACCATTGAAGTTGTATTGGCCAGTGATCAAAGCGTACAACAGGGATGATGGTAGCAGCTATGTCACCCCCCAGATAGATAAAATCTTCTGTGATGAGGAATTTGTCCAGTCTTGAGGCTATCTGGTGTGCACCTCCTCTTTTATTATTCCATGTGAAGATTCCATTGCAGGTTTGAAGATCGATGAGGTGGTTTCCTTGAATGAAGTTCTTGAACCCATTACTGTCCAAGTCCAAATGCATCCTTACTCCTTTATTTTCATGTAGATTGGTTATGATATTGAAGTCTCCTCCCAGGATCTAGAGCGGAAAGTATCTCTGTTTATTGAGTACCGTTAGGTTATCTAGAAGCTCCATTTTCTAATGGATGTTCTGGGGAAAGTAGACATTTGTGAGAATACCATGGATATCCGTGCCAGTCAGGTGAAAGTTGGCCTGGATGAAGTGTTTGTTAGCATGAAAGTTATCTAAGGAGATGATTTTGGGGTTCTAGATGATTTCCAGGCCTTCGAATGCACCATTGGCATCAACTGCTATTGTATTGCTACCTTTCCATATATTTTTGAAGATTGTATCTAGAGTGGAGCTGGAACGTTTGGTTTCTTGCATGTAGAATGTTGCAGGGCGTTCCTCAGTAATCATTTTCTTTATTAACCTATGCTTAGTGGGGCTATTGAGCCCTCTTATATTCTAGGAGATGATCTTCATTGGATTGGGTTGGTGGTGTAGGCGAAGAATCTTGTCAACTTGGGGAATCACCCTGAATCCACCACTTATTTTCCTATTTCTATTGTTCTTTGCAGAGTTGTTTTCCTGCCCCTTTTACGAGACTCTTTCGTGAAGTATTTTGTGTTTATGAGCATGCCCTCCTAAATACCCACGGAGGGGAGCTACTGCGCTCTGGCTATGATTTCTTCCATCTTTTGGAAATTTTGCTCCGTAATGGATCTGAAGTCTTTCTTATTGCAAGCATCATCTAAACCTATGAGATCCAGGAACTCAAGGTCAATGCTTTTTGGTTCTTCCTCCATGGATTCTGGGATCATCTCTGTGCTCTGTTCTTTGCCTTTTGACATAGTATTTTCCCCTACGTAGCTTGCTGTTTGAGGTTTCAGGAAGGTCTCAAGAGGGACCTTGTCCTATTGAGCTTTTGAGGACTGGGCCTGCTCCTTGGAGGTGTGCCCGGTTTCATTGACTGGTTCATTTTCATTTTCATTTAGCTTATTTAAAGCTGTGAGCTATTGCTAGTCGCAGGTCGTTTTTTATTTTGATGAGGGGTAGCTCTCTTTTTTTTTCCTTTTATTGCTTTCTACCTTCGTGAATCCTTCTACTTCCTGATCATTGGATTCCTTTTCAGCCATAGATTTCTTTTTTAGGGGACATTCTCTGAAGAGATGCCCGTGTTGGTGACACTCCCTGCATCTGAAAGGAATATGCTCATAATCTACAGTTTGTGTCCATTCAAAATCTTTGTGTAGCAGACTTACCTCGCATGGTAGTGGTTCCGCCAAGTTCATATATATGCATATGCGGGCATATGTTGCATAGCAGTTGATCTTGTTCTCCTCTGCGAACTTGACAAATTCCCCTAGGGTGTTGCCTATGTCTCTGAGGGTCAGCTCATCGCAGTAATCCCGAGGGAGGGATAACACACATATTGAGTCAATCTGTAGATTGAATTCTTCTAACGGAGTAGTGCTCAGACGGAGATAAGATTTGAGTGATTCAACAACAATGAGGGGCAAAAGCAGTTATTGGTCAGAGGACCAGGAGTACATAGCAGAGAGGCAACAGAGACCGCAGAGGAAGCAACGTAGCCACCAGGAGAGGTGACGCAGTCCCCAAAAGGGGTGATGCAGACCCATGCATGGCTCACGTGTGAAAATTTCTGAACCTAAGTTACAAAAATCCTACTGCAGTTTTCTGATTTACTTCTCCTATTTGTTCTGTTATTAAAAAAATATTTTTTTGAATTATTGAACAAAAACATCAAAGTAAATACTACTGCAGCCTACACATACATACAGATCATTTATTAAAGCATAACACACACATCACAAAGGACACTGTATTTTTTGGACAATGTTCCCAGAAAAACCCAATGCGAGAAATCCTTTGCAACAACTCTTAGAGGGTTTGCTTATTAAGTAGAATATCTAAATACAATCAAGGGCACCAGTAGTGGTTTTCCCAACAGAGAAATCACGACAGATGTACCTCTATCACTTGGAGACAGAAAATATGGTTGATTTGTAGAGGCTTTACACCTTCTGAATCGTTGAATACGAGCCCTTTCTGTCCCATTGGAAATCCCAACACTGCCTCTCCCAGCACTGCGTTAGCTCTGCGTAGCTACTCAGAGGCTTTTCACAGCACAAGCTACTCCTACGGCACCCCTCTAGGCTTAGCACTACCTCTGTGTCACCCTTAAGGGCTTGCATTGTGAAAATTTCTGAACCTTACACTTATGCATAAATTCTTACTGTTAATCTGGTTATGCTCCTCCTACTTAGATAAGTTATTAACTGAATAAATTCAAGTTAAAATCGAAGCAAAACACATACAAGATCTTCACCAGTTCAGATCTAGAACAAGTGCATGCACACATAGACAAAAGTGATAGATATTTTCTAGACAAATAGTCCCCAGAAAAACCCAATGCAGGAAAACCAGTCTTCTGGCTGCTGGAGGGTTTTATTATTAAGAATTTTCTGAATACAACAAGCCTAGGTTCCCGATCTTGAAAACCTGAAAAATAAATAATAGATCTATAGCTCACTGGCTGATCTAGGGCAAAAATAATGACTGATCCACACCCTCAAACGGGATTTACAGAACTCAGCCAAAATTAGGGCCTAGAAGCCCCAACGCTAGCCCTGAAAGCCTTTGTGTGAGCCTCTGAAGCCCCTCTGACCCTCAGCATTGCTCCGGAAAGGGCCGTGTTACCCTAGACTGGGTGATGCAGTCCTTACGCTGCCCCAAAGGGTCTTTGCGTAACCGTTGAGGGTTTCCTATTGAAAGTCACACTGTCTTTAAGGGACCACGTTGTCCTTGTTGTTGCTGCTACTCTCCTGCTTCTGTGCTGCCTCTCTGAAGTTTGCCGATGTTTGCCGATTTTTACCAATATTTTCCTGATTTTTCCCGATTTTTTGGTTTTCCAGACCCCTTGCCGATTTTATCCCGGTGCCGATGTTCGCAACATTAGTAAATACGATAGAAATAATAGAGATGACAATAGGAAAATATAATATTAGGCACCATAATATTTTCACCTAGGAGACCCAACCTTGTGAGAAAACCCAACAAGCGTTTGTAGGAGAAATAATTGTTCAAATCAACAGAAGGTACAATCTAATTTTCAATAGACTTGGTCAACCTAACCACAAAAAAAAAAGGTAAAACGTGGTCAAATAGCTTAGAATGAAGTCCAAATTTTTGCCCAAAATTTGGTGAACTTCTTCCTAGAAGACTTTCGCTCAACTCTATGTAGATTTGGTCAAACAACAGGTCAAGGATGCAATCAAAATACCTCAGAAAGTCCCTGTCAAACTCTACTCTAATTCGATGAAACTTCCTTATCAAAATTTTGATAAATCTCCTCAGAATATTTGATCAAACTGACCTCATAATTTAGTGAATTTCCCTCAGAATATTTGGTCAACTCTATGGTCAACTTTCCCTAGAAATCCTTAGAAAATTTGGTCAAGTTGCTGATGGGCCTCTAAATTAGACATAAATTAAGGACCATCTAACCTTTCTTAGGCCCATATATCTTCCTTATGCACATGAAGAGATATATTAAATCTCTCTTTCTTCACCTAATTATGTTTTCTTATGCATTAATATGTTCTTAGGAAGGTTTAAAGGTAATTGCATATTTGTGCCTAATATTGGTTATTTTTGTAGAATATTGTGAGAATATTGGGCAGATTATGCAGATTTGGAAAAGGAGATAATTAGGGACTTGCTCCTTGCCACTGGAAGATCAAGGTTGAAGAATAAATGAGCACAATATCAGGAAATTATTGAGAAATCTTGGAGAGATTCAAGGGCGTTGTCCACCCTCCTTAAATATCAAAGGCAGCCGAGCCAACTGAAGATGAAGTGCACTCAATCTATGGTTTATTTGGATTCAAAGTGGACTCAATCACTATTTTCTAGGGAGCTGTTGGTAGCTGCCATTGAAGATAAATAAAGCTGATCAAGAGCTAATTAAGGTCGATTCGATTCTAGTTAGAACTTTTGCTGCAAGCTATTAAGCTTTTTATTATTATACTCATTGATTAAACTTTCAGAAATGTAACTAGGCTATTCTCTTCCAGAAATGAGCAGACATATTCCATTTTACTGATTTAGTTCCAGAGATTTGGGCTCGTGGGTTAGGGACTAACCCATGTGCCTCAGCTTCTCTACTATTTTCATTATTTTCTTTTTGTCATTTAGCTAGTTTTTCTTGCTGTCATTTAGTTAGATTCAATTATGATAGCTTCATTGTTGTTTAGTTTTCCTTCAGTTTGTTGTTGTAGTTCTTCATTTGCATATGACAGTAATAGAGTAGAGAAAAATCCAAAAGTTGTGCTCAAGCCTTCCCCTCTCATCTCTGTTAATAGAGTTTGAACAGGGTTGACCTTCCCACAGGCCAAAAAAATGCTTTCTGTTCATTGTTTTTATCAAGCATTGTATGTTTTTCCGTGCATGAATCTGCAAGTTTGTTTGCAGGAATAAGTATCAAAAGTCTCAAATAAGTTCAAAAAGTTATCCCGCTTCATTTTCCAGGTCTGTTTTCACGCCTGAGCACTGCTTTTGTGCCTCCATTTCCCTCCTTCTCTCCTTAATAGCTACCGGACCCTTTTTATTCACAAAAACCAATTAAAAGTTGTAATATAGCAGTTGTGAGAGAGATCATCGAGGATATTTCTTGTAGTCAGGGGTAGGGATAGTTTTCTGGTTGGAGATTTCCTGAGTCAGGGATGCAATGTAGAGAAGGCAGATAGAGATTGAGAAGAGGTAGCATAAGAGCCACGTTGGGTAGAACAGAGACATGCTGAGGCAGCACTGAGCCTGTGAGGAGATCCACCATTTTTTTGAGGGTCAGATCAGATCCAGTGCTAGAAGCCGAGGTGTGAGACCGGAGGGCTAGAAGATCGAGAATCCAACCAGTAAATTGATCATTCGGAGGGAGTGACGCAACCCTTATCAGTTGTGACCCAGATATAGCTCAGTGGCATCTTGGGGCTAGCCATTTCGGGGCCAGATCAGTGTCGGATCACTAGTGATAGTGTGAGGTATTTCTCACTAATTTTTTTGCAAGTAAGGAATCCTAGATTGCATTTATAACTACTTCTTAGTAATACAAACCCTCAGCTGGTGCACCAGTTTTCCCGCATTGGTGTTTTTCCGGGAACATTTTTCTAGAAACAACGATGTCATAGGTGTGTTTATTTCTTCTTGCTCAATTCTTGTTTCCTCATATAATTTGATTAGTGATGGCTGTTGTTATATTTACTTCGATATTTATAGTGTAACACAATAAATAACTTGCATGGAATTAACAAGTAGAATAGGTAACATCAGATTGATGTAGTAGGAATTCAGGTAATCGAATTTTCACATGAACTGATATAGGGAAATTTGTAATACTTTCCTCCTTCGCTTAGCTTGGAAACTTATTCTTAAGCTTTGGTTAGCAAGAATGATGATTGGTGATTTTCTTAAAGCTAAGTTGCAGGAAATGTCCTCCACACCCTGGTTCTAGGCAAAAAATGAAATGGAAACGGGGAAACCCATACTGTGCAGCCAGGATACGTGTTTTCGGCCGTACTGGAAACGTTTCCTTTGCCAGTATGGCCGGAAATTCATTTTTCGGCCGTACAACCGCGTTTTCTCCCAAAACAATGTTATTTTTTATTTTATTTTTATTTTTTTGGGATTCGTGCAATGTATTATTATTTTATTTGTTTTATTTGTGTCTTGGATGCTTCACTTCTAATGATACAACCTATGGCCCTAGTATTTATATGCGATTCATGGTAATGTTAAATTCTTAAATTCGTAATCTTCATTTTCATCCTTTGACTTAAATTTTTAACATTACCATGAAATGACCTAGGATGTTTGAGAGTGGTTTTGACCTCATTGTATTTCATATGGAGAAAGTAGAATTTTAGATCTCGTTCAAAATCCAGCAGACTTATCATTTTTTCAGGATTTCAGGATTGGGTGTGTTGTCACTCCTAAAGAGAGCCTTGAGTTGCCAAAGACCAGTGCCTAGGACATCTTAGGACAGGAGGTTATTCGATTCATTCTACTTGCTTACAAAGGGAACCTCCTGATAGAAAATGGATCGAGATGTTTGAAAGATGATCCTGGATCTCAGAGAGAGAGAAAGTAGTAACGAAGAGCTTTTTTTTTTGCAGAGAAAGGCCTGCTCAGAATGGGCCTGAAGGAGTCATGAAAGAGAGTTATTGTGAATAGGGCCGAACGTGAAACTAATGGATAGTTATAAAAGTTAATCATGGTGACAAATTATATAGAAAGAGAAGGAAAGTCAAAATGCAATGGGCTTAAACGGTATAAGAATCCACCCTTCATAAGACCATAGAGGAAAATGATATGAAAAGAGAACTTGAAACAGAAATCGTGCCTCGAGCTATATTTAAGGTGCTACTGTAAATCATGATATGAGTACCATTGAAATATAAATTCATACATAATCATGGAACACTCGCATTCCGAAAACGACGATAACAAGAAGGAAAATCTGAATGAAATGAACATTAAGCTAAACAAACACATAACGCATTGGGGATATACATACTATTCATCCGTTTCATTAGGAATCCTTTTCGCAACAAACATACATTATATTAATCTTCAAAATGGCTCTTCAGATATACATTTAGAGCAGAACCCAAAACTAAAAATACAATACGCAGACTACACTTTCTCCAGAAAATTCAGAACCTTTACTTAGTCTGCCATTTGGATTTTTATAGTCTTTTACATCGGCCCTTAGACTAGATATTTTCAGGACAAAATATTCTCTGGTGATATTGCAGTTTCCAATCCAAATAAAAAATGACAAGGCATAACGACATCTCATCCTAAACAACATGGTTTGACGTAGACTATAACAAGAACATAATAGAACATAGGAAAAATAAAGAGTGCATAGGGTGAAATAAATATTTCACCCATTTTTACATTACATGTAAATTGGAAAATCAGATGTTTAAAACAGGTTGCATGGGCCAAATCATGATATCCATCATTTTTTCTTATGCTAAGGAGTGCTTGAGCTTTCTGGATGGCGTGGCCAAGCTGAGGATGAAGAGGATCCGAGTGGATGAGGTGGAGGAGGTGGTAGTTGTCGTGAAGTAGAAGAGACTAGAGGATTCATGTACTCACAACACCTTTTCCACAAGGTTTCCCCAGTTGATGGTATAGTGTTGTAGGCCTCGAACAAAGTCTACATGTTAGTCAGCTCCGTATAATCCACACGGACAGTAAGGAACTTCTTCACCTGCCAGAGAAGGAGGAATTCATTGCGTAGTGCAACTATTATGGTCTCTTCCTTTAGTTGGGCTATTTTCTCCAACGATATATCTGCATTGCACATGATTTCTGACATTTTTTGATCATAGACCATTAGTTTAAAAAGTGCGGTTGACTGTGGATCCAAGCATGGTGGGAGGCTAGCTTCTACCAGCTTGCCCTACTCTTGGTCGAACTTCTCCACTCCCTTTTATACCAGTGCAAAATAGCCTAGCATATTCGCGCACACAATTTATTTTTCAATTACTCTCCCGACCTCCATAATATTCCTAAAACGGTCATGTATTCCCTGTGTCCACAATTCTTCAGGGGAGAGTTCATTGAGGTACCTGATGTAATTCTTTGCCGTTGTTGCCTTTTCTTCCCCTTCCCTATGTCCAACCTGAAATTGAGTTTTAAACTCGTGAATTGCGATCTTCTTGTCATTTATCAATACAAGGAGGTCCCAATGCAGCTTAACCTTTGCTATGATCTCTGCCCAAATTAGTTGCCTTGTGTCCACTATTGACATGTTACCCTTGATCTGCCCCTTTGAGTCTTTGATGGACTTATCCTACTCCTGGGCTTCCTTGTGGAGGTTTTCAACCTCTTTATGTAGAGATGTCATCACCTTTTGGTTTGCTACTAGAGCAGCCTTAGACTCCTGTAAGAGCTGGCGAACTGTGCGAGTCTCATCTTCTGACACCCTTAAATCGGACAAAGCCTTGGTGAACTATCTAGGGACCGCCTCAGGATCACCTAGTATAGGGACCATGCAGGTATGTCCATCCCATTTGACTTGCCATTTTGACAGCCTCTGTTTAAGTCTAGCAATCTCCGTGTCCTTCTGGGCATTCTCTTCCTGTTGCTGGGCAAGTGAGTCAGCGAGAACTGCCTTCTCCTTCTATACTTGGATGAGCTCCTTTGTCTGTACATGTTCCTCACGAGACATGTTAAACTTTTGTTTCAGCTCTTGGTTTTCCACTTCTACTTTGGTAAGCAGATTTTGTAGTGCTTCATTATTATCAACCCCCTTTCCTCTTATTGATTTCTTGAGGTTCTCCATCTGGGTAGTGGTGGCTTTGGCACTATTCGTCTCTCTTTTTTGGTGCTCTAATACCAGCTTTAACCTCCTTTCGAGCTCCTTTAAGGCAACTACATGTTTTACCACTTCGGTTCATAGCATATCCCCAATACACTAGTGTAAATCTAGCTTGTCTACTAAGGGAATGTTGCTTAGGTTAGAGATTATTTCCAAAGCTCTGTATTGGGCTCCAGAACCAAAAGGCTATAACGCTGCATGCTGAATGGCTAATATAAGCTGCTCCTTATCCATATCCAGCACTGAAGAAAGCCTAGAATGGTGCTTCTCCACGAACTGTGCCAACTCGGCCCTCAATTTTTCCTTGGCGAACCTATTTTTGGTATTAATCTCATTTCTGACCTCTTGCTTGTCCACTGTGATTTCCTACGAAAGCTCTGAGGGAGCTGACAAAGAGGTAGTGTCAAAAGAAACTAGAAAACTTGGCTTGTTCTTGTCAGGACCCTTCAACTCGGGAATTTCATCATCTGATAGCTCGACCTCTATGTCATCTGGCCCTTGAGTCCTCTATTTTTTATTAGGGTGAGCTTCTTCATCGATATCTATGACCTCATGGCTTCCCGAGGGGTCCTATTGTCCCTGTTATTCTGTCCCAACAGACACATTATCTCCTTTCCCTTCGATAGTTGAGGACTCGGCCTCCATCTGTGCATCCAAAGGCCACACATGAAGGTTAGCCTTCCATTCAATGAAGAGCCTAGGTTCATGCGTATAAGCTATTGATTTTATTTTCTTCTTCCTACTGGTGAGGAATCCCTTAGGGTAATAGTGCTAGATGTCTCCCTAAGGGAGGTTCATTTCTCATAGCATTCTTTCTGTTAAACACCATGTTAAGCACACACATGGTGTATGAGGAGAATAAACACACACACAAAAGAGACTCAACACACAATGAATGATAAGCGTGTAGCTCTCTTATTTTCCATTATACAAAGATGTACATTTATAGTACAATGGTGTGACTCTTGGTTTCATATTCCAAGGTCACTTGGACTCCATCGTGAATTTTCGCATTCCACACCTACCCATGTAGGATTAGGTGTTCCAACATCCCCCCTTAATCCGAAGGGGTATGTGTGAGTCCAAGAAAAGAGTTGCAATACAAATCTGCAAAGTATGCATGGCAGCACTTGGCTGAATCAACTCTTTGAAATGTTGGAAAAAGAGGTGGTTTAAGGATGACCACCAACACTGGAACGCAAAACTTGTTGCAGTTCCCGGAACTCTTCCAAAACTGGCAAGAAGCTGAAGGCTTCTGCTAGAGGAATTGTCCCTCATAAAAAAGGGAGACCTTCAACCTAAAAGAAGGGAGGTCTACTACCTGTGATGGTTTTAGGATTACCAACAACTCTGGAATGCTTGAAGCATTTCCTGAAACTCAACCAAAGCTGGCAAGAAGCTGAAGGCTTCTGCTAGAGGAAGTGTTCCTCATATATGAAAGGGAGACCTTCGACCTAAAAGAAGGGAGGTCTACTACCTATGATGGTTTTAGGTTATCCACCAACCAAAGATGGCGGCTTAAGGTTGTCCACCAACCGTTGTACATGCTCATGGGCATCCGTGTTCTCACACATCTCTAATCAAATGGACACGGCTCAGCTCGGCTGAACGCTTGTCTCCGGCTACAACTCAAAATCTTGAGAGATTGTGGCCTTGATCCGACGTCGAAGCTTGTACATGACCACCATCACCCGCTGTGACAAGGTGAGATGCTGATGGCGAAAAATTCAACTGCAGTTTGCTTAATATTCGAATATGTTCTAACATGTGTCGTAAACATCTTCTTGGTTGTTGATGCCCATTGCCAAGAAGCGATCCATCCAAGATGAATCTTTGTTCTTGCAGGAGGCTTGTTTCTGAAGCATCTGTCTGAAGAATGGGTGTGCCAACCACAGTGCTTGCATAGAGGAAGATCAAAAAAGTGATCTTTCATATACAACTATCACGCTGTTGGTATGGAGCAGCAATCCTTTGATGTTGTCTAGCTTATGTATTCGAAACAAATTTCAAGTGAGTGAACCATTAAGGTTGTGAATCCACCAAATATGATGGCTTGGTGTAGCCTGGAATATGAAAGGACACATCCTTGTCATATCCAAGACCATTTCGGTGCTTGTTGTGGACAAGCTCTTCCCAAGGTATGATGATGGGCTTGAGAAGTGCAGGTTGAGTCGCCAGAGTATGTATTGAAAATCTGCTCTAGTACAAGGAACTGAATGTGGATCAACTTCAACTTTACTAACTTGCTGCTAATGGGAGTCTTTCACAATCTTCTAAACAAAAATAGGTTCAGAATGGTGACTCTTTTGCTGAAGTTCGTCTTGCTGAAGCTGAGATTCCAACTGCAAAAACTCAATCTTTTCTTGTGCATTTTGCAAACAACTTTGAATGTTACAAAGAGCATCCTTGCTCATTTTTATCATGTCATCAACATTTGAATGAATGAGGCTACTCAAAAACTCTAATACCTCATTTATTTTAGCCATTTTAAACAAATTAGGCTCAAAATAAATGAAAGGGTGTCGGCTTCAACCGAAAATGCACCCGTTTACAATATGATTCAACAAGAAATACAAATGACTCAAGAGAACTTCCAACTATGGAAATCTCAAAGTACAAAATCTGCACCTCAAATTATGGAGGGCAATCAACAATTTTTCAACAGCTCAAGTACTGATTGCAACTATGAAGAAGCAATGTCTACTCACAATACAATGTCAATGCAATACAATATCTCTGCAAAGTATTTTGTAAAGATGTGCAGCTGAAAACACTATGCAAGAAGCCTTTAAGGCAGCTGAATTTTCCTTCAAAGAGTTGTTTAAATGATGGCAAACTTGTCTTCAAATGTCAATTTCTTCAGAAAATCACCCTTATGCCACAAATCACACAATGTCAAATTTGAAATTTTCTCTAAGTATAGTCCATGCCATTTCTTCAATTCTGCTGTTCATTTCCTCTCTCTCCTCTCTTTCTTTGTTGTTGTTGTTGTTGTTGTTTTTTTTTAATTAATTAAAAATTAATTAAAAAAAATTAAATGAAAATGGAAAGGGAAATTTATTTAAAAGGGAGGAGGGAATTTATTTATATGGAAGGGTGGTTTATTAATGGGGAGGGGGGATGAATATTATATGGAAAGGTAATTGTAATAAAAGGGAATTTTAATTGGAAGAGAGGTATTTATAAATTGAAATTTAAAAATTTAAGGGAGGGAAGTCGAAATTTTCAAGGCGGGAATAATTAAAGCAGAGAGAGAATTTTTAAAAATTAAGAGTCAGATTAAAAAAATGGGGGGCAGTGTTAAGTATATGGAGGGGACAGTGTTGAATGGGGGCGGAGCTATGCAGAGCCGATGGGGGTATGGAGGATGAGCAATCGTGAGGTGGGAGGTTGGGTAGGGCATATTGCAATGATGTGAATGGGTAGCAGTTGAAAGCGACGTGAGAGAGTGAAGGTCTGCGTAGGGAGCGGTCGACACAGTGAAGGTTGGAGCATTGTGTGAGTGGTGAAGGATTGAGTGGGAGGTGGAGCGTTGGAGTGATAAGGTGTGAGGGGCGTAAGGGAGCTGTGCGTTGAAGCATGTGGGCAGAGGGGATGTTAAGCCGGAGGGATAAGGGAGGTAGTGAGGTCGTGTTGTGAGAGGAGAGCGTTATTGTTAGTGGTGAGGCCGAGAGGTTAGTGTGACAGAGTTGTAACATAGGGAGGGGGCTGTATGTGAGTTTTCAGGTGAGGGATGTGAAGGCGCAGGGCGTAGGAGGGGAGGGTACGAAAGGCCATGGAGAGAGGGCGATGTAGCATGGGGTTGTATTGTGTGAGGGTCGTAGGTTGAAAAGGTAAAATGATGTAAGGTGAGGGGCATATTGAAATGGAGAGGGGGCGTATTGCAATGGAGTTTGAATCGATTTTTTATTTTATTTTTATTTTATTTTTTATTTTTATGTTTTTTTTTTTAAATTAAAACAGTAGAGAGCAGTGAAAGATTTTGTACAATAGCTACAGATTTTTTTTTTCAAATGTGTAGCAGAAAAAAATCTAGCAGTAGAAAATGCAGATATGAATAATTTTTCAGTAGAAAAACTTAGATTTATTTTGCAGTAAAAAACTCATAAACTTCTTCAGAAATCCAATTTAAACAATATTCCAGCAGCGCTTCAAAATGGAGCAGAATTTAAAATGGGCAGAAATTGCAGGAAGAAATAAACCTTCAGATGTGCAGTGCTTATCTTCTTCAAAACCATTGCCAGAATGTTGCCAATTTCTGAATGCTTCTCCTTCTCCAAAACCACTTTCTGAATGGCGGCAAAAACACTGCTGCAGAAAGTCTCTAAATGCTACAAAAAATGTCAAGAATTTTGCAGATATGCACAGGCCATAAACACAAATGGCTCACTCAAGGTTGAGCTGGTTATGGACTTCTCAGCTCTGATACCATGTTAAACACCATGTTAAGCACACACATGGTGTATGAGGAGAATAAACACACACAGAAAAGAGACTCAACACACAATGAATGATAAGTGTGTAGCTCTCTTATTTTCCATTATACAAAGATGTACATTTATAATACAATGGTGTGACTCTTGGTTTCATATTCCAAGGTCACTTGGACTCCATTGTGACTTTTCACATTCCACACTTACCCATGTAGGATTAGGTGTTCCAACACTTTCCATGGTGGAGAGGGCATACCTCGAATTTATGGTGAAAGGGCCAATTGAAGTTGGGAGTTTGAGGAGGTATCCATTCTTCGTAGGTACGAAGTGGACCTGGTCGGCCTTCAAGACCTGTCGGATGAATGCGAGGGAAAAAATTCACATGGATGGAAACACCGGCAGGTGGTAGGGAGGCACTTCTGCACCGTAGACTCTGATCTCGATATGGTCATCAAATAGATACCAGTCACCTGTGAAATCTACCTTATTGAACTGTAGCTAGTCCTTCTGCTCAAGAAAGATTCTAGGTGATGGAATTTCATGTATAATGGGATAGGCTATAGACATGCACTCATTAAAAAACTTTGCATACCCCTTCCCCTCTAGCTGCTGGCGAATTTCCATAGTCCACTCGAAAACGGATTTGGGTTGGGCATTTCTCCTTGAGAATTTGTTTGGACCTATACTTTCAAATCTATTTTCATGCTCAAATAAGAATAGGTAAAACACAAGGGAACAATACTTAAAAGAACCAGGAGAAGAAAATTCTTGAAACTAAGCCTTAATAGCCATAGCTAAGAAAAAGGGGATATCCAAGAGGATGTCTGCTTGCATCATGAGCCATACGAAAGCTATGCCCTCTTTAGTCACTTGATCAACCTCCTCAGACCTTAACAACCCCGAGATGAGTGATAGGACGGGCTGTACATTGGCTCAGAAAGTCGACAAGGGGGTAGAGTCCATGAGCAGGAAAGATGACAAGAGAGAATCAGAGAGGAGGCTAAGGAAACCACTTTGTTTCTCCCAGGGTAGCTTTGAAAAATGACAAGAGAGAGAGTCCTCGGATAATTCAACATAATCCTAGCTTGGAGGGTAGCAAATGGCTTTCCTTCTGAGTTAGGGCGAAATGTGAAAAATATTATTTCCCTGGGTAGAAAGAAAAACATCTCGGCACTCGTCATAGGCCTCCCCAAGCCATCTAATGAATTTAGGAACAGGGTGTGTAGTTGGAGTGATTTGGTAATACAGACCCGACTCGATGACCCTAAACATGTCCTCGCCTTTTCAATGATAGTCAAAAATCTCGGCTCTAGTGTGGGCTATGCTAAAGGGGTAAACTGTCTCAAGAATTTGTGCATGGGCATCAGTGAAAGGCTCAAGTCCAGTAGCAGTCCTGACCTCATGGGCTTGTGGGATTTCATGCGCAGACTTTTTCATTTTCATTTTCTCCATGACAGTTTGAAAATAAAACTAGAAGGGAAATAGTGAGATAGAAAAATGATGCCAACATAACAATCCACCACGCTTGTCCTTTAGGGATATTCTCTCTATGACCTTCGTCATTTATTCAGTCCACAATCCTCCTTATCTTCTCAACTTTTATACTTGGCCACTCTCCCATTTTTTTATTTGATAGGAGAGGTAAGTAAACAACATTGGCTCCACTTGGGGATGACACGCTCTCTCCTGAGGGTGTCGAGAACTTTACAGACCATATGCCTACACGTTAGTCAGTATATCTGGGGCCTTTTCAAAATTTCAAGTGTTTTTGTGATTATTTTAAACAAAAAGAGATGTGGTAACTTAAAATGGAATATATACAATATGGAGGATATATACAACGGGCCACCGAGGCCAGTGTCAGTATTGGAAGTAAGGCTTTAGGAATTGCCCGTTCACGAGCGCTTCGATCATATCGCCTTCCAAATTCTCTAATATGAAAGTGTTGTTGCCTTTTACCTCAAAAAATTTGAACGGTCTGAACCATAGTGGGTCGAATTTTCCATGTTTTCCCTTGTCCACCCTTATGATGTCCCACCTTAGCACCAATTCTCTGGCCTGTAATTCTTTATCTTTTTCTCGTTGATCAAAAAAGCATTTCATTTTCTCCTGATAGTCAGAAAACCTGCTATTTACTTAGGCTCGAGTTTCATCCAACTTGACCAACTGATTCATCCTCCTGATGAGATCATTTGGTTCCTCCTCACTATCTTGTAGGAACCTGGAAACGAGTATGGTGAGTTGGATGGGAAAAACAGCTGCTTGGCCATATACCAGTTCGTAGGGGGACTTGCTTGTGGACCTCTTGCTAGTAATATAGTTTGCCCAGAGTGCAAATTTAAGTTGGGAGTTCCAATTCTTCTGGTTCTCACTTATGGTCCTCTTCAGAGCCTTCACCAAAGTTTTATTCGACAACTCAACCAACTCATTCTCCTGGGGGTAGTAAGTCATAGAGTGTCCCAAAGTGATGTTATACTGTTGACAAAAGTTGATGAACTTGGCTGACTTAAAGGCCTGAGCGTTATCCGTGACGATCTTGACCGAGCATCCGAACCTTGCTATTATATTTTATTCCATGAATTTGGTCAGGAATGCATCCGTGGCATTTCTAGTAGGTATTTCCTCCACCCATTTGGTGAAATAGTCAGTGGCGGTGAGGATCCATTTGTGTTGACTGCTGGATGCAGGGTGGATTTCCCCAATAAAATCAATGCCCCACTGTCGAAACAACTCTTCTATATGCAGCAGTATCAGTGGCAGAGGAGCGAACTTTTTCTTTTCTGTGAACATCTGGCATTTTTCACATGCTCAGACACGAGCATGAACATCTCCAAATAATCTAGGCTAGAAAAAACCTGCTTTGAGAATTTTGTGAGTTGTGGATCACCAGCTATAATTTCCACCACATATACCCTCGTGAAATTTGGCCATTACCTCGTCCACCTCTGTTCTGTAAGACACAGTAACAGGATTCTTGAAGGTTCCCTCCAATACAACCGTCCATTAGCTATGGCGTATTTCTTGGATTTTAACCTCAGAGTACAATACTTTGCTTTATCAAAATTTGGGGGACATATTAAAGTAAGGAGGTACCCCATGACATCCTTGTACCAGGCACTGAGGAGGTACTTCATATGTATCTTCTGCACAGTGGTTTCTACTACAGGCTACACTTTTACACTCTCTGGTACTTCTCCTCCTCCCATGGATAAATTTATACCCAAGGCCCGGAAATTGGACTCTGATAATATCTTAGCCAACCCCTGTCCTTTGATGAGCTTCGTAGGTCTGATATCCTGATCATACTCTTGAATTTTGGCAATCCACTTGCCTCTCTTACCTTCATTATCTCCCTGTATTAAAATATCCTTTAATGCCACTATGGGGACGAAAGTAGTTATGGCTGACTAGAGCACATATATCTGGAAGGCTTTTAAGGATTTGACCATGGCGTAAGCCTGCTTCTCCAAAATGTTGTATTTTAGTTATGTATCCTACAACATGTGGCTAAAGAAGGCAATCGACTGTTCATGCCCCTCTTCATTCTTCTGCAGTAACACAATGGCTATTGTATGAGGTGAGGCAAAATAGAATATCATGAAAGGTTTACTGTAGTCAGGGCCTGCCAATACTAGTGCCTTAGTGAAGGCTTGTTTAATTCTATTGAAATCAGTCTTGGACTGAGAAGTCCACTTAAATTCATTATTTTTCTTGAGCATCTCCGTTATATGTCAGACTATCTCAGCATCGTCTGGGATAAACCTTCTTAAGAATTTTATTGTTCCCAGAAACACCTGAAATTATTTCTTGTTTTGGGGCAGTGAGATGCCATTGATCACTTCTGCCCTCTTTGGGTCAATTTTGACTCCTTTCGTTACTATGTGTCCTAGAAACTTCCCTTCCTCCAAAGCAAACATGGAATTTTGAGGGTTTAATGAAAAACCATACCCGCGACACTTTTCAAATGTCCGGCGAAGGTGGTTGATATGCTTTGCATCACTTTTTGAGAACACTGTGATATCAACCAAGTAGATTACCACAAACTTATCTTGTTCCCCCACAAAAGAAATATCCATTGCTCATTGAAAAGTGGCACCTGCGTTGATCAAGTTGAAGGGCATTCGAGCGTACATGAAAGTCCCCCATGGCATGGTGAACATTGTTTTCTTCTGATCCTCGGGGAGGACTACCACTTGATTGTAACCTGAGAAACCGTCCATCATGGACATCCAGGAGTATCCCACCACCTTCTGCAGAACGTGGTCCATCTTAGGAAGGGGGTAATTATCTTTGAGGGAAGCCCTATTTAGATTTTAGAAATGCACACATAGCCTTATTTCTCTGTTCTTCTTCCTGAACTGAACCAGGTTGACCACCCACTCCGAGTATCTTAAGGGGACTCTAATTTTAGCCGCACCAGATTTTTGATTTCTTTTTTTATTTCTAGAAGCAGCAATGGATTGATTTTCCTCAACTTCTGTTTATGAGGCTTGGCATCTCCCTTGAGAGGGATCTTGTGCTATATGACCTCCACGTCGAAAGTTTTCAGGTCTTGGTACGACCATGTGTAAACATTTTTATAAGACTGAAACAACCGAAAATATTTTTCTTGATACTCCTCTGGAACACCTTTAGACAACTTCACCACTTTCGGGTCTCCTTCTATCCTGATGTTTGTGAAATTCACCTGATCATCTTGTACCAACTTGCCGGGATTAACTGGGATATCATTTTCATCAAACGAACTCTCCAAGGGCATGAAGCCTCTGGGGATGATATTCCCTTTTAGTTGTATCGTGCGATGTCTTGCCAATATTTCTTCCCACTTGGTCTAGGGTTGTTCCTCAGGATCTTCATCCACAACATCTATCACTAGATTAGAGAATTCCCCAACCGTCTCTATGAAACGATTCACTTTCTCTTCATCCTCAAACACCTGCTAGTGTTTCACGTTATCTGGGATGGAAGGGTGATAACGTACCTTAACTTCATACCTAAGCAGTGGGTTCTACGGCAGGAGGAAGTTGCTAGCTTCCATAGTGAGCGAATCAGCCATCTGGTTTTTATCTCTCGGCATAAACTGTATGTTAAAGGCTAAGAATAAATTCTCCACCAGGTCCCATATTTCATTTTGATACGCTCTGAGCTGTGGATGCTTGGCCTGACACTGATTTTTGACTTGTCTTACTATGAGCTTAGAATCCTCGAAGACTTTCAGACTCTGAATATTCATATTTTTTGCTGTCTGTAAACCCAGGAGTAGTGCTTCATATTCAGCCACATTGTTGGTGGCTTCATACTCCAGCTTAAACGAGAAAGGGACCAACTATCATGTGGGTGAGATTAAAATCACCCCAGCTCCATTCCCTTCTCTCGAATTGGCCACATCAAAGTGTACAGTCCATATCTCTTCCTTCTCTTTGCTTATGGTCTGGTTCTGTTTTAGAGGACGGACTGCTACCTCCTGTAATAAATCCTCATATTCTTTGAACATGAGGCAGGCGAACTCACCTTCTTTGCCATATATCAGGGAATTCACAGAACCATGAACTTTAGTAACCATTTTGACAAATCTAGACTCATAGTACAACCTCCTTTATTCTCCTCCAAATACTAGGATAATAGCATAAGTGAGGCTGATTTTAATTGACCCACCAATCTTTGAACCTCGTGATCTGGACAATAGCATCCTGAAACGAGCTGGGATATTGGCAACCACAATATCCATCACCACACTTTTGGTTGGGATCTGGGCCAAATCCACCACTAAATCTTTAATCATCCCCAAGCATTTAACTCTCTTGGAGTCGAATGAATACAAGTATTTATATGGACGAGTGACCTGCAGCCCTAATTGCTCCATAACAGACAATGGCAGCGAGTTATGCAAAGCTCCGGAGTCCAACATGCATCTATGTAGCAGCAGATTGTGGATGACCAGAGATACATAGAATGGAGGGGTTGCTGAGTCCAACCCTTCTACGTGAGGACCGAAAACTACCATAGGCCTCTCTTCTTGGAGGTTAAGACAATCAGCGAGAGGAACTACTCCATGAGGGATCATGAATTGGGATACTTGGGCCTTATAAGAAGGATGTTTCAAAATCTTCACTAGGGGAACCAGAATCTTAAATTTTTCTAATTATTTTTGAAGGTTTAAAATAGGAAGGTTATTTTCTATAATGACTTCCTTTGGTTGTTCTTTAGGAGGGATTGGTGGATTTGTGACTGCAGTAGTACCCTTCGGATTTGCAAGGGAAGCAGGGACTGACCTTGAGGAGGAAGAGGCTATGGATTTTTGATATAAGGGCTCTTTTATAGGATTTTTCCCTTTGCTGATAGGATCTGATTGAGCAAGCTCTTTTGATGAGGATTCTCCCTCCTGTTCTTGCACACGGTTCCTCTTTCTAGAGGATGTAAGCTCATACTTCTTATGCAACTGGGCTTGCATGAAATCTACAAATTTCTTACAATAGTCATTGATATCTGGGTCTTCCTGGGACACTTCTTTCTTCCCTTGCTCCTCTTGCTCTTCCCGCAAGGTAATTTCTCCATCTTCATCCTCTGAATAAGCCAGAAACTGATCCTCCTAACTGTTAGAAACTCCTTCAACTAGTCCTTCCTTTTGCCCCTCCAAATATAGGGAAGGATAGATATGATCCTGCTGCTCCTTTCTATCTCGTTGCAATATTTGCAATGAAGGTTTCCGGTACTATGGGTTGAAACCTTAGTTAGGAGCCATCTGATTTGGTCGTACAATAGATTTTTTAGTCTCTAACTCTAGCTTCACCAGCTTGTTAGAAAGGTTCTTTATCATCTTATTCATCTCTTCGATTCTAATTTCTGAGGCTTCTCTTTCTTGATTAGAGGAAAAGGCTTCCTCCTTACCTCTTCTCTTAGAATCATTATCTATCCTTCCTTTTGATTTCCCGGTAGAGGAAAAATTAGCTTCTACCTCTAGAACATCTGTTTGGATTTGATCCAGGGATGCAAACTTTCTTTCTCTCAAAGTGAACCTGAACTCAGACTCAAATGCTCCTTCAAAAACTACTTTAGCTGTTGCTTGAGGAGGTTTGATTTTAGCAGGTAGATTGCTCTACAATTTATTGAATCTTTTTATGACCTCGGTCACATCTTTGTTATGATTTTTCTTCAAGGCATTAAATTCTGTGAGAGCATAGTTGTGATCCCTTCTTTCTCCTCATATTTTATTGAAAGAAGACTAAATTTCTTCCCAAGAAGTAATTGATTGGTCAGCCAATGACTTAAACCACTTTCGGGCTTCCCCATCCAAAGACAGGACAAACAACCTCAATACTACATCCAAATGTTCCACGTTAACATTTTCAGCGAACACACAAAATTCCTCAATATGCTTCTGGGCAGAGGCACTGTCTTCTCCTATGAAATGAGGCAAGAGCTTTAATTAATCCTAAGGCATATCATTTAGAACTCGAGGCAGGGCCAATGGGGCATATTTATTAAGTAGGAAACCTAGTACAACCATGGGAGGTGGTGGATTCTGAGGAGGATTATGATGGATGACAATAGGTATATGTTGGGTTGCAATTTGCAAGTTACTCTGAGGAGAGCTCTAGAGCATAGTGACTTGTTTAATTCCCCATCTTCTGGAGTAGGGTGCAAAGATAGCCTAGAGGGATTCACTGACTTGACCTCATATTTTATCTCAGAATGGTCTAGAACAGTGTTATCTGGGAGATGTTCAAACACTCGGGCTGTGGAACCAGGGCTGTGGACTTGAGCCTTCTAAGATGAGGACGGGGAATCTTCTAATGAGAATGTCGGTATGTCAGTCTGAACTGGTTGTTTTTCTTTCCAAATTATTTTGAATATAGGATTTTCAGGGTTAGATACTGAATTTGTTTTCAATTGAGAGGAGTATGACCTAAGATGTGGCTTAGTGTAAGATAGGATTGCGGTGGATTTAGCTTTAGATAGCAGTGGAATTGCCAAGGTGAGGGATATGCAACTCTCAACCCTTCATGCTCACCTGATTGAAGGGTGGAGACAATGTCGTATTCCAGGGAAAATATTTTCAACTTTTTTCCCTGACAATGATGCCAAAAAGATGTTGTCACTCCTAGAGGCAGCCTCGCGTTGCCAAAGACCAGTGCCTAGGACATCTTAGGAAAGGAGGTTATTTGAGTCATTCTGCCTGCTTGTAAAGGGAACATCTTGATATCAAATGGATCGAGATGTTTGAAAGATGATCCTGGATCTCAGAGAGAGAGAAAGTATTAATGGAGAGATTTTATTTTTGTAGAGAAAGGCCTACTTAGAATGGGCCTGAAGAAGTTATGAAAGAGAGTTATTGTGAACAGGGTCGAACGTGAAACTAATGGACAGTTATAAAATTTAATTAGGGTGAAAACTTATGCAGAAAGAGAAGGAAACTCAAACTGGAGTGGGCTTAAACGGTATAAGAATCCACCCTTCATAAGACCTTAGAGGAAAACGATAGGAAAAGAGAACTTGAAACATAAATCGTGCCTCGAGCTATATTTAAGGTGCTATTGTAAATCATGATATGAGTACCATTGAAAGATAAATTCATACATAATCATGTAATTCCTGAATTCCGAAAATGATGATAAAAAGGAGAAAAATTTGAATGAAATGAACATTAAGCTGAACAAACACATAACGCATTGGGGATATACATACTATTCATCCGATTCATTAGGATTCCTTCGTCGCAACAAACAAACATTATATTAATCTTAAAAATGGCTCTTCAGATATACATTTAGAGCAGAACCCAAAACTACAAAATACAATACGCAGACTACACCTTCTTCTTCGGAAAATTTAGAACCTTTACTTATTTTGTCAATTGGACTTTTATAGTCTTTTAAATCGACCCTCAAACTAGATATTTTCAGGAAAAAATATTCTCTGGTGATATGGAAATTTCCAATCCAAATAAAAAATGATGAGGCATAACAACATATAATCCTAAACAGCATGGTCAGACATAGACTGTAACAAGAACATAACAGAACATAGGAAAAATAAAGAGTTCATAGGGTGAAATCGATATTTCATCCATTTTTACATTACATGTAAATTGGAAAATGAAAAGTTTAAAACAGGCTGCGTGGGCCAAATCATCATATCCATCATTTTTTGTTACGCTGAGGAGTGCTTGAGATTTCTAGATGGCATGGTCGAGCTAAGGATGAAGAGGATCCAAGTGGACGAGGTGGAGGAGGTGGCAGCTGCTATGAAGTAGAAGAGACTGACGGATTCACGTACTCACAACACCTTAGCCATAAGGTTTCCCCAGTTGATGGTATAGTGTTGTAGGCCTCGAATAAAGTCTGCATGTTAGTCAGCTCTGTATAATCCATGGGGACAGCAAGGAAATTATTCACCTACCAGAGAGGGAAGAATTCTTTGCATAGTGTAGCTATTATGGTCTCCGCCTTTAGTCGGGTTGTTTTCTCCAATGATATATCTACATTGCACATAATTTCTGACATTTTATGATCATAGCCCATTAGTTTGAATAGTGCGCCTGACTGTGGATCCCAGCATGGTGGGAGGCCAGCTTCTACCAGCTTGCCCCATTCTTGGTCAAACTTATCCACTCCCTTTGTAATCAGTGCCAAATAGCCCAGCGTATTCGCGCGCGTAGTTTCTTTTTCAATTACTCTCCCGACCTTCATAACAGTCCTAAAATGGTCAAATATTCCTTATGTCCACAATTCTTCAGGGGAGAGTTCATTGAGCTACCTGATGTACTTCTTTGCCATTGTTTCATTTTCTTCCCCTTCCCTGCGTCCAGCCTACAATTAAGTTTTAAAATCGTGAATTGCGATCTTCTTGTCATTTATCAATACAAGGAGGTCCCAATGCAGCTTAACCTCTACTATGATCTCTGCCCAAATTAGTCACCTTGCTTCGAATATTGACATGTTACGCTTGATATTCCCCTTTAAGTCTTTGAGGGACTTATCCTTCTCCTGGGCTTCCCTGTAGAGGTTTTCAACCTATTTTTGTAGAGATGTCATCACCTTCTCGTTTGCTGCTAGAGTGGCCTTAGACTCCTGTAAGAGCTGGCAAACTTTGTGAGCCTCAGCTTTTGACACCCTTAAATCGGACAAATCCTTGGTGAGTTGTCCAGGGACTGTCTTAGGATAACCTAGTATAGGGACCACGCAAGTATGTCCGTCCCATTTGACTTTCCATTCTGATAGCCTCTATTTAAGTCGGCAATCTCCGTGTCCTTCTGGGCATTCTCATCCTGTTACTGGGCTAGTGATTCAGTGAGAACCGCCTTCTCCTTCTCTACCTAGATGAGCTCCTTCGTCTATACATGTTCCTCACGAGACATGTTCAACTTTCGTTTCAGCTCTTGGTTTTCCACTTCTACCTTGGTAAGCAGATTTTGTAGTGCTGCATTATTATCAACCCCCTTTCCTCTTATCAATTTCTTGATGTTCTCCAGCTAGGCATTGATGGCTCTAGCGCTTGTCTTCTCTCTTTTTTGGTTCTCTATTACCAGATTTAACCTCATTTCAAGATTCTTTAAGGCCACTGCATGTTTCACCACCTCGGTCTGTATCATATACCTAATACACTGGTGTAAATCTAGCTTGTCTAGTAGGGTAATGTTGCTTAGGTTAAAGATTATTTACAAAGCTCTATATTAGGCTCCAGAACTGAAGGGCTGCAACGCTGCGTGCTGAATGGCTAATATAAGCTACTCCTTATCCATATCCAACACTAAAGAAAGCCTAGAATGGTGCTTCTCCATGAATTGTGCCAACTCGACCCTCAGTTTTTCCCTGGCGAACCTGTTTTTGGTATTAATATCATTTCTGACCTCCTACTTGTCCACTGTGACTGCCTGTGAAAGCTCTGAGAGAGCTGACGAGGAGGCAGTGTCAAAAGAAACTAGAAAACCTGGCTTGTTCTTGTCAGGACCCTTCAACTCAGGAATTTCATCATCTGATAGCTTGGCCTATATGTCATCTAGCCCTTGAGTCCTCTGTTTTTTATTAGGGTGAGCTTCTTCATCGATATCCAAGACCTCCTGCCCTCCCAAAGGGTCCTGATGTCCCTATTCTTCTGTCCCAACAGACACATTATCTCCTTTCCCTTCGATAGCTGAGGACTCGGTCTCCATCCGTGCATCCAAAGACCATGCATCAAGGTTAGCTTTCCATTCAATGAAGGGCCTAGGTTCATGCGTATAAGATATTGATTTTATTTTCTTCTTCCTACTGGTGAGGAATCCCTTAGGGCCATAGTGCCAGACGTCTCCCTAAGGGAGGTTCATTTCTCGCAGCATTCTTTGCACGATGGAGAGGGCATGCCTCAAGTTTATGGTGAAAGGGCCAATTGAAGTTGGGAGTTTGAGGAGGTATCCCTTCTTCACAGGTACAAAGTGGACTTGGTCGGCCTTCAAGACCTGTTGGATGAATTCGAGGGCAAAAACTTGCATGGCTGGAAACACCGGCAGGTGGTAGGGAGGTACTTCTACACCGTAGACTCTGATCTCAGTATGGTCATAAAACAGATACCAGTCACCTATGCAATCTGCCTTGTTGAACTGCAACCAGTCCTTTTGCTCAGGAAAGATTCTAGGTGGTGGACTGCCATGTATAATGGCATAGGCTATAAGCATGAACTCATTAAAAAACTTTGCATACCCCTTCCCCTCTAGCTGCTGGCGAACTGCCACAGTCCACTCAAAAAGGGATTTGGGTTGGGCATTTCTCCTCAAGAATATTTTCAGACCTAGACTTTCAAATATATCTATGTGCTCAAATAGGAATAGATAAAACACAAGGGAACAATACTTATAAGAACCAGTAGAAGAGAATTATTGAAACTGAGCCTTAATAGCCATAGCTAAGAAAGAGGTGATATCCAAGAGGATGTCTGCCTGCATCATGATCCATAGGAAAGCTATGCCCTCTTTAGTCACCTGATCGACCTCCTCAGACCCTAACAACCCCGAGATGAGTGATAGGATGGGCTATACATTGGTTTGGAAAGTTGACAAGGGGATAGAGTCTGTGAGCGGGAAAGATGACAAGCGGGAATCAGAGAGGAGGTTGAGGAAACCACTTTGTTTCTCCCAGGGTAGCTTTGAAAAATGGCAGGAGAGAGAGACCTCGAAGAATTCAATATAATCCTAGCTGGGAGGGTAGAAAATGGATTTCCATATGATTTGGGGAAAAATGTGAAAAATATTATTGCCCTGGGTAGAAAGAAAAATGTCTCGGTGCTCATCATAGGCCTCCCCAAGCCAGCTAATGAATTTAGGAACAAGGTGTATGGTTGGAGTGATTTGGTAATACAGACTCGACTCGACGACCCTAAACATGTCCTCGCCTTTTCAATGATAGTCAAAAAGCTTGGCTCTAGTGTGGGCTACGCTAATGGGGTAGACTGGGTCACGAATTCGTGCATGGGCATCGATGAAAGGCTCAGGTCTAGGAGCAGTCCTGACCTCGCAGGCTTGTGGGGTTTCAGGCACAGAATTTTTCATTTTCATTTTCTCCATGAAAATTTGAAAATAAAACTAGAAGGGAAATAGTGAGATAGAAAAACGACGAAATACCTGAGAGTGGTGAGGTAGGCAAGGGGAAAGCAACGCGGGTTTGAAAATGACTTTGCACTTAAGTTTTAACTTGTTCTGTGGGAAAAGCCAGTTAATAAATAGTAATTTACCTAGTTAAGGGTAAAAAAAGCTTAAATTAGATCGGGTTTTACGGAGTACGAGACAAGGTGATGTTTGTAGGGTTGGCATCATATGGATGCCGATAATGGGACACATGGTGATGGGTGATTGGTTGGCAGCAGCCAGGTTGGTGGAAGCCACGTGCCAAACTAAGTAAGTACCGGCCTTCGTACCACCATCCTAGATTTACCTTACCTCTTTATTTACCGACTCTAACTGTCATCCTTGGTGGATGCCAACTATCATCTTCAGTGAGCCACTCTTGAATTTCGGCGAGGTACATTGGAGTTTTCGGGCCTATTTTCCAACCCTGTAGAATGCTTGTGATTGGCCCCAAAGGAAGGTGACTTCAACCTTTTTGGGGGCCCAAATTCGACCATTACAAGACACTTGTGAGGCCGACGGAAAGCGTTATCCACGAGCTCTTTGGCTCCTGGTTCCGCCACGGAGTCGTGAGTGCTGCTTCTTGCTGTGTAGTAGCCCCAACATAACAATCCACCGTGCCTGTCCTTTAGGGATCTTCTCTCTATGACCTTCATCATTTATTCAGTCCACCATCCTCCTTAGCTTCTCGGCTTTTATACTTGGCTGCTCCCCCTTTTTTTTTTAATTTGATAGTAGAGGTAAGTAAACAATAGGGTGAATGCAATGTTTCCATCGGATTTTGTCATGTATTAGGGTATGGAGCTCATATTTAATTAAGAGCACCAATCCCTCTATGTACCTTGATGTTAGTGACATTGGTTGTGAAACTCCTCTATCATGACCCTACTAAAAATGTACCCATCACTCAAACAAAATCTTGACTTGACATGGTCATAGTCTTTATTGTACTAGTAGCCCCATATATATAATAAAGGCTGATTTTGAGATTTTGATATAGAATAAAGGTTGGTTTTGGATATTTGGATATTTCTATTTTTATTATGTTATCATTCATAAGTAAATGTCTTGTAGCTTGTAATAGTTTATGCTTTGAATTTATCATGTATGTTTTATGATTTCACATAACATTTCTTAAATGTCGTAAATTCTAATATAAATTTAAATTATAATATATATATATATATATATATATATATATATATATATATATATATATATATATATATATATATATATATATATATATATATATATATCTGTTTCCTATTTCAAATTTATGAGGTCACGGTTATCATTCATGAGTAAATGTGTTGTAACTTGTAATAGTTTATGCTTTAACTCAATGCGATGTTTTATAGATTTCTCATAACATTTCTTAAATGTCCTAATTCTAATATAAATTTAAATATATATATATATATATATATATATATATATATATATATATATATCTATATATATATCGTGTTTCCCCATTTCCAAAATTTCGGGAGGTCGCGTTTCGTATCGCTTCCCGTTTCGGAAACTCGTTTCCATTTCCCCGTTTCATGCAAATTAGCCTTAAAGGTTTCTCTAGGGACTATTATTACCCTTACTGCAGAAACCCTAATTTCAGTCACACGTGTGAAATGAAATTTCCCAAAAAAATAGTGCTAAACTTCTTCGCTCCTATTTTTTTTTCACTTCGTTAGATATGAGACCACTCATGATTTTCACACTTCTTCTTATTGCAAATTGCTTCTTATCATGGATTCCCAGTCCTCAAAGAATATCGGTCCTCTACGGCTACTCTTATCTTGGATGCCCTAACTCATTCTCAAAGAGTATTAGATGCCAGATGTTTACCTAATCATCCATTCTGTCTTTCGAATTGAAGACAAGAATGATGTGTCTATCTCTCCCTCTCAACTTAGGGAGGACATTTCCATTCCATCGAAGGAATGTACCCAAAAGCCCTCTTAATCAGGGACTTGACCAAGCTCCCTCGACAAGGTACTTTCTTCTAACATCTCTTTTGGTGGATATCATGGGATAACTAGCTTCTCGTAGAAATCCCTTTGATGTCATGAATTTTTCTTTGTCATAGAGTCGACATATTTTCGGGACTTCTTCGTAGGGCACAAAACATCCATCACTTTTATCCATGAATCATGTTAGCCATGTCATCATTCCTTTCATTGGAAAGTGATATATTCATCCATAATTGGCCTTCCTTCATGGCATGCTGCCTTCTTCATGCCATGTTTCCTTAAGGATTTTTTATCCTTCTACATGGGCATCAATTGTGGAAGACATTCACAGCTCTTCCCTTTGCATCCCTCCAATAGCCCATCCAGATATTGTTAAAAAATTAGAGAAATGAATTATTTGTTGAGATTTTGTGTATTTGTGGTACCATGATTTGTGCTCTAGGTCCCAAATTTTGAGGAAGGACTAGAGTTCACCTGATCTACAAGACCCAAAAATGAATTTGGGAAATTTCATCTAGTTTAGGAGATATTAAATTAATTAATTATTTTAATGTATTTCTTAAGTTAAAACTTAGGAAAATAAAATAATTGAAGTGGATTTAATTAAGCATGTCATGAGCTTGTCTTAAGTCACACGGATCAAGCTTTCTTTTAATATTAGCCATTGATTCAAGATTTTATCATGGTCGTTGATTTTTCAATGAGAAAAGTATAAAGGAAAGGCTTGGGGTCATTTGTAAAGATACACAGAGGTAGAGCATTGAAGCTAAGTTGAGATTCTAGGGTAGGGTTTGCTAAGAATACTTAGAATTGTTTCAGCTGCAGAGAGGGGAATTTAGACCAAGGGGATGATCTGATCCTAAGGTCTAGAATATACAAGAGGTAGAGAAGAGATCAGCTCAAGGAGAGTGTAGAGGAAGGTAGCAGCAGCAAAAACAAGGAGAGTGTAATTTTTAGGAGACCTTTAGGGGTTACGCAAAGACCCTTAGGGGAAACATAGTGATTGCGTCACCCATTCTGGGGTAACACAGTCCCTTCTAGAGCAGCGCTGAGGGTTTGGAGGCCATCCAAGGCTGACGCAGATGCTTTCAGGGGCTTCAGAGGCTGACGTAGAGCCTTTCAAGGGCAGCGCTGGGGTTTCTAGGCCTAGATTTGGCTAAATCCTGTAAATCCCATTTGTGGGTGTGGATCAGTCATTTTTTTGGCCCTAGATCAGCCAAAGATATATAGATATAGTGTTATCTTTGTTGGGTTTTCCAAATCTAGAACCCATATTTGTGTATTCAGAAATATTCTTAATAATAGAACCCTCTAGTAGCTAGAGACCGTTTTGGGTTTTTCCGGTGACTATTTGTCCAAAAATAACTATGACACTTTGTCAATGTGTGCTTGTGCTTATTCTATATATAGATTGGTAGAGATATGTTATGTGTTTTTGTTCGATGTTAACTTGAATTTATTCAGTTGATAACTTATATAAGTAGGAGGAGCTTAAATAGATTAACAGTAATAATTTCTGCGTAAGATATAAGATTTAGAAATTCCTACGTGGTATCAGAGTAATTGCAGATCTGAAGGGAAAACATAGTTGATAGGAAGGGAGGATATAGCATGAACCAAAGGAAGGGTTCACGCAGTCCTCTAGAGCACGCAAAAATGCAGAGGGAACATGACATGAAGGTGCTGGAATCTAGACTAGAGGAGGATCTTGCCTGTGTGTCAAGCACAACTCCTCTGATGTTTGGTATATTGAAAGTGGAGCATCTGCTCATTTGACAGGGGTTCGAGAATGTTTTTCAAGCTATCAAGAAGAGTAGATGAATTTCCAAATAACTATGGGAAATAAGGAAAAATTTACCCCCATCGAGAAAGGAATCATAACTTTTCAGATGAAGGATGGCCACAAGATTCGAGCCACGGATGTTCTGCATGTACCAAGGTTTGGTATGAACTTACTCTTGGTGTCTCAACTTTAGAACAAGGGCTATGACATATAATTTATTCAAGATAAAGTACATGTCAAACATCCTAATTGGAGCAAAAAGGCACAAATCGGAGTACGGACTCACAAGCTATATAAACTCCAGCTTGAATCTCCGGTGGCCCTGATCGGCAGTACAGATGACAAAGATATAAATGAGTTATGACATAGAAAGATGGGGCATCTACATCATGGAGTCTTGGGGATTCTCAAAAATACTATCAGAGGGGCTCCCGAACTTAGCGCAAAGAAAGAAGACGTTTGCAGAGGATGCATACTAGGGAAGTACGCTAAGGTAGCATTTCCAAGAAGTAGTAGCAGAGCCAAAGGTGTATTAGAGTTAATACAGTCTGACATTTGCGGTCCGATGTCTACAAAAACTCTCAGTGGGGAAAAATATTTTTCCACCTTCATTGATGATTATTCCAGAAAAAAATGGATCTATTTTCTAAAGACCAAAGATGAAGTCTTTAATCGGTTTAAAGATTTAAAATCATTGGTGAAGAACTCTACAGGAAAGAAGATCAAGAAGTTAAGGTTAGATAATAGTGGAGAATATATCGATAAAGACTTCACAAATTTCTGTGCACAGGAAGGCATCAAGAGAGAGTGGATATCTCCTTACAATCCAGAACAAAATCGAGTTGCAGAATGGAAGAATCATACGATAATAGAAGCTGCAAGGGCAATGCTGTATGTAATATTCCTACTTAGTCCCAGCTAAGAGGAATATTCAATTTTGATTTAATTTTATTGTATGAATAAATAAATAAAGGAGGACATGTAAAACTCCTAAAAAGTCTGAATAAATCTATACCCATGTGAACAAAGACAAATCAGGGATATGTAAAATAATCACTTGCAGGTGTGAAAGGGGTTTGAGCTAAGAGGTTAAGTCAACTTTGACCAAATCTACAGCACTGCCTAGGTTCAATGTATCTCATGAAGAGGCAACATGGTTTTAGATGGAGGCTCCTCATGTGAATGGTGCTAGCTCTTCAAAGTGTTTTAGGGTTTGCAAAGGTTCTCATCTTATAAGACAAAGGAGATAGCAGCAAGGAGGGCATTCGAATAGTGATATTGTATTCATTCATTTGACTTGTAAGATTCAGTTGTTTAGCCGGGGTTGCAGCACTGTTTAGTGCAAGGGATTCTCAGGCGGGAATCCCACCTCCATCTTTGATCTAGTTGGTTGTGAGATCTAAGGAGGAGGTCTTGAGCTCAATTCTCATCCTTTCTCAAGTGGAGAACTATTCTACAACCTAGACAACACAGTCTCTTCTAGTGATTGCGTTTTTCATGCAGCAGTAGCAGCAGCTAGGTCACACTTTCCATTTGGTGCTTGTTTTAGAGAGGGAGTTGTCTCTTTCACTCCTGAAGATCAATTGAGGAAGGCCTAGGGCCTATTTCTGTATTATTCATGCATTTCAGATTATATTTAGTAGTTTATGATACAGGGTTGCTGGGTTCAACATTTTATTCTGCAGAGCTTCATTTTATGTTGTTATTTTGCAAGAAACCCTAGCTAGGATTTGCCGATGAGCTTGTAAAGGAGGTATAACCTCACATTTATTCTCTATTGATTAATGAAGGCTCCAAGTTATTATTTATCTATCTTTTGTAGTTAATTCCATAATAAGATTAACGTTGTTGCTACCTCCTGCATTTTCTATTTTCTGAAGTAGCGAGATTGGGGTGTTTCTGAGTACATATGAAATGGGGAGATCTGTTTAGCATAGCTAAAATGCTTTGTTTTTTATACCATTTCGTACTTAAGATATTAAAATCTACCTAAAATTTCTAAGGAAATGAGGAGTACGATGTAAATGACAAATGATCCTGTTTCAGATTGGTTTGTGTACAAATATTTTACAGTTATTAGGGTTTATGGATTCACAAAGGCACCTGTCATGTTTCCTTCTTTTCTAGTTCAAATATTGTTTGCTATGAAGTTTTTGAGGCAAAGGTTATTACTTGAGCAAGAGAATTTTGTCAAGCACAGAAAGGGAGCCAATATAAATTTCAAATACACAGTTGAAACTTTTGTAGTTTCTGAATTTTCTACTCTTACAATCATAGAGAAAATTGTTAAATGAATGAATTTAAAGGAAGCTAAGGAAGTTAGGTATGATCCTAGGGGAATTATTAATCAGAGAAAGATTTATAATATATGTGGTTCTTTTGAGAATGAAGAAATGGCAGAGTTAATTCAATGGGCTAATTTTGATACAATAAATGAAGTCATGTGTTTGGAACCATAGGTGCAAACTACTTCTTCTATACAGATGCAATTTAATCCTCTGACTGCAGATGTTAAGGCTCCCTTGATAAAAAATATTCAGTAAAAATTTTTTCATAAGGAAATATTAGAGTCAAAGGTTATAGTTGAAAAATCTCTTAAGAAGCAGAAGGTTATTCTTGAAGGACTTGAAATTGTGATGATTGATGATGAAGATCAATCAAGTTACCAAGAAAATGGTACTATTGTAGAAGAAGAAAAAGGAGTTTCTTCTTCCTCGGAGAAGACTATGTCTCAGTTTGAATTTGAAGCCTAGCAAGGAGGTGAAGAGTTGCAAGTGCAAACAATCATATTTTCTCAAGAGTCATCTAAGTTTCACTCATGTAAAGATTTTATTAGATATTATTCTAAAAAGAAAAGGATTTCCATTCAAGAAAGTATGAGTATGTCTTGTCAGGTTAGGAAGGTTGATATTAAGGATGTTTCATTATTTTCTGTGAAGGAAGATGCTAGTAATTCCTTGAAGATTGTTGTGGTATATGAGAAGAAAATGTATGGGGTAAATATCAAAATGGATAAAATTAATGATCCAGATAATGTTCATTTCCATAAGAAAGTCTCAGATGTTCTATATTCTGATGTATAAAGTTAATTTTTGAATAAGAATAAATTGGAGAATAAGGTTTTTAGATTATAAGAGAAAATTAAGAAAGATAAATCCATGTCAAAAGGATGGAAGAATCAAATAAAGAAATTAGAAGTAGATTTGATAGAAACATAAGGGAATTCTACAAAAAATCAAGCATCAAAGAAATTTTTGGAGGATTTAGAAAAGATTATTTAGGATTTGAAGAATAAATTGAAAATTGTTGAGGCTGATCATCCTCAGACTCAGGAACTGCTGGATTTGCATAAGGAAAGATATGATTTAAAGCAGGAAACATTAAACTTGAAGGCTGAAGTTTTGTAAATGAAAACAACTAAAGAGTAGGTAGATCAATATGAAGCCAATTCTTCTTTGATTTTATATCTAAAGAAGCTTTTAGTGTAGGATGAGATATTAAAAAGCTTAAATATTATTTTGGACAAGTGGACGATGAAAGAGAATTGAATTCTATTGTTTCAACCAACATTGTTAATTTTCAACAGATGTTGGGAGATAAACCATCAAAGGCTCAAAATGCTATCAATTATTTAAATTCAAGAAGAAAATCCCAATTGAATTTTGCAGGGATAGATGACAGAGAAAAAATGATATCCCAAGAAAGAAAGTATATCATTAAAAATCAAATGATGAAGTATCTTTCATTGAAAACCAATTTCATGAAAGCAATAATATCAGGTTTTAAAATATTCTTTAGAGAGATGGTTTTGTCAGGTTTGCCAAGGTTTTGGAATTCCCAGCGTTTGTTGATTCTAGAAAGTGAATATCATATGACGTTGCTAGCTAAAAGAAAGGATATATCAGCCATAAATCAGACCAGTACAAATATGAAGGGTGAGGAAATAATTAAAATCCTGAAAGAAGATATTTTCTTGCTTTATGAAGTTAGAAAGGTGATTTTTGGTTTACCATGGGTTACATACACTTTCTATTCAAAATTAGATGCAATAAATGGAGAAATTTTGGTAGTATCTTTTCCTTCATCATCTATCTGGCAAACAATTTCTATATTTGCAGATAAGTGGAATGTTTCAGATTTGGCACTTGCAAAAAGTTCTCGAGGGTCAAATTTTTGGAATGTGAGCATATAATAACTACCTACCAAGGATTTCTAGCTTAATCATGGGAAATTGATTGCTTGAATATTTTGGGGTGACCTTGCATGTGTTATAGGTGAATAAAAGCAGACACACATGTCACACATGTTGTGGGAGAGGGAGGTTATCATTATAGTTCTTCATTTATTATTGTAGATAAAATTGGCAATTGAGAGTTTATATTTTAGGCTGATTTTTTTCTTTTGATTCATTTTTTTTATGGAGGAAAGATTAAATTCGCAAGTAATTTTCCAAAAAGGGAAATATTTGGCATGGATTTGAAAACAAAAAATAAAGCAGAGCTTAAGAGTAAGAGGAAAAATACTGAAGTAAAAGAGTTACAACCAGTGAAATATACAGAGTTATTTCAACCTAAGAAATATGTGAAACAATTAGAAAATGTTTTCAAAGCAACATCCATTAGTGATGAATATTTTGATATGCCTCAAATCAAGTGGAGCATCGAGTAGAAAGAGAAAAGGTTTAGCAACACAAAAGCAGATAATCAAATCATAAGGGATTTGATTGTAAATTCAGATAACATTTTACCAAAAAATGAGGATAAAGAATAAAGTGACTGGGAAAAGTAGTTTACTTAGGAGATTTTCAAGGAGAGAGGCCAGGAAGAAATAGATTCTAAGGATGTTATTTTCATTCGGCACCAGAATTTCTTTAGGGATATTTGATCCCAATAATTCCTGAAGAATTTCATTGGATATGTTATTTCCAAGAATAGAGATCCAAGATTATAGAAAAAGTTGTTTTTATTTATCTTTTTCTGTAATTTCTAAAAATGACTTGAGGATTATAAGCTTGTATATATACAATATTTTATGATGTAATAGGGGTTCGCGTCTTGAGTAAATTTGGAGAAAAAAATGTTGTGATTCTTTAAATTTGAGCTATTAATGAAAAATCAATGGAGAAGTACAAACTCATTCTATACTAGAGTTTCCGAGAGGATGGTGTGTTGAAGAACGTATCAATATATTATGTGTATGTGATTCTTGATTTTTTATTTAATCTCTGTGTTATATTCATGTTTGATTGAAAAATACATATGCAAGATTTATCCTTGTTAGATGCTCTGTAATATATCAATTAAACATTTCACAAATCTTCGTCTAAAGTCATATTAAAAAATTCGTTCATGTTTAAATGCTCTTTATGTTATGGATTGTTTCTTTCTTATACCTATATTCTCTTGTTTTTTTTATTCTATGTTTACATTTGAATATTAATTTTTAATTTCCTAAGGAAATCATCCTGTTGTAACCAATTCAGGAGAAAAAGGATGAAAGAAAACATGGAAAAAGGTCAAAAGGAGGACAATTTCAAAACCTAGAACTAGAAAAATGAACAAATGTGAAACTGATCAATGTTGAAATGAGGACTTTTGGAGACTCCTAGCACTGGAAAAAGGGTACAATTGCAAAATCAATGTTATTAGAAAATATCCTAAATGCAAATCCTGCTATTAGAAATAAGTCTAATTGACAAACTCAACGTTAAAATAAAGAGAAATTAGGAAGCCTAGCACCAAAAAGGGGCACATTTGGAACTCCTTGCATTGGAAAAGGAAACAAGGAGGAATCTTAGCACTATAAAACAAGGTAGATGAGAAACATTATAGCACTAGAAAGTTAGAAAAGTGAAAAATCTAGTGTTATGAAAAGGACACTTTAAAAAGCTAGTGCTAGGAATGAAGGAAATTGGAAAACCTAGTGCTACGAGGGAGGGGAAAATGAAATCCTAGCAGTAGAAACTTGAACAAATGAGAAACATAGCACACCAATGAGGATAGTGTTGGAATATATTATATTCCTTGGAAGGTAATAATGTCTTTTTATTATGTCGGAAGTTGAATACAATCTTATGTAAAAGAGTAACACATTATATCCCATATTCATTATGGCATAATATACTCTTGTACCCATTTATTATATAAAGAGATGTTATTTTGGAGAATTATATTATCTCACATTAAATATGTGAGAGTAATTCCTACAAATCTCTGGGTATATAATAGGGTCAAGGGAGCCTTTTTTATTACTATCACATCTCATCTTGTGCTCATACTATTATTTGTATCAGGTTATTTGTAGCTGCTCTCTTTGTAAGATTGAAGGAGATTTCTGGAGATAATAGAAGAAAACCTTACCATGGATGTAGCCCAATTGGGTGAACCACATATACTATTGTATTCTTTTTCCTTATTCTCTTTTTGCTCTTATTTATATGTTGATATGTTGTTGGTTTCTAATATAGATAGCTAGTTTAGTAGATCTAATATTCTCAGGTGGTATCAGAGCCATGGTTACTATGATCTGACATCTTCTTTGAATTTAACCATCAATGTGTATCTTCATTTTTAATTATTTGGGCACTCCTTTTTTTGTATATTTTCTTTCTATCTGGTAGCCATTAGGCTTCTCTTCAGACCTGGGCATGATTCTACATATTTGGGATTTTTTTCCTCATAACCCTAAATTTGTTGTGTAGTTTTTTTGCATATTTTTTTTCAATGGGCTCTTGATTTTTTTTCTATAAGATCTATATGTTTTTTGGATTTTCAAGGGGTCCTTGATTGTATTTCTGTAAGATATATATATTTTTTTGAATCCTCCTCAAGGAGATCTATCTTCCGGTTATAGTATTCAGTTACAACATTTTTTGTCTTTTTTACAGGGCAAAAGATTGGTAGACCGAGGGTTCAGATTAGAATTCCGGCCACATAAGTGGATGTAGAGTGGTTGCACTATTTCCTGAAACTTGTTATAATAAAAATTTTGAGCATTATTGAGTGTTTTTTTTCCACCTGATATTTTTTGTCAAATCTATTACCTTTTGTGAATAATTTCCTAGAAATGAGTAGATATTTGGGTTTCTCTCACCAAGCTACAGAATTTCAAAATAACAATCAGCTCAAACTGAGTCCCAACAGCAGAGTTATTTTTTATTCAATATTGGTAGTTTTTTCAGGTTTTTTTGGTGACGACAAATGAACTGAAAAAATTTACAGTTTCCTATCCACATTTTCTCTTGTAACTTATTGCATTTGGGTTTATATTTATTGTCAAAATTTCTATCATTATGACTTTAGAAGTAGCTTCTATTCTTGAACTTATCAGCTCTAACTATCTTGCATGGAAAATGAAAATGATTGATGTTCTCAGGAGTAAGAATCTATGGATGTTGGTTAATGTTGAACACAAGAAACCTACAAATGATCAAGCCTTGATAAATGGGAATAAAATTTTGATAAAGCAATAGGGATCATTGGTCAAACAATTTTAGATAGTCTTCAGGTAAGTATTGAGGCAAAAGACATCTCGGTTGAGGTACGAGAAGTTCTTGCTTCTTTATTTGATAAATCTGATGATTTTTTCGCTTATTACCTTGCAAAGAAGATTCATGAGCTAGATCTTAATAATTTTGATAGAGTAGAATTATATCTTGCTGAATTGAAAACCTTAAATGAAAAGTTAAATAATGTGGTAAATATTACAAGAAAACAGACACTGCTCTCATCATTCTTGTAGAAAAAAAATTTCCATCTTGTTTTGACATGTTCATCCAAACTAGGAATAGGGCTCTTGAATTGTCTCAAAGTACCACAAAACCTACTTTTGATGATTTCTGTAGAGGGTTGATAATTCAGCAAGAAAGGTTGATTTCTTTAGGACAAGTCTCACCTAATAAAGCTCTTATGGCACATAATAAAAATCCTAAGAAATTTTTTAATAATGCCAAAGGTTCTTGTTCACACATTTCTAATCATACTAATAATAATGGTCATGCTTCTCATGCACATCATGAAACTAGTAAGAATAAAAAGGTGTATTATCCTTATAAGCATTGTGGTAAAACTAACCATCCGGAAAATAATTTCTTTAAAGCGAAACGTTTAATGACTAAAGAAAACAAGAAAAATTCTAATGAATCTCATGTAGCTTTATGTGCATCTATTGTTTGATCTAGTAAGTATTCTTCTAATGTGGAATGGATAATGGATTCTGGTGCTTCTAAAAATATGACTGGTAATGCTTCTTTATTTACATCTTATGACACTAATAAGCACTCCTCTTATAAAGTTTCTATTGGTGATGGTAAACAACTTTCTGTAATTGGTTCTGGTAATATTAATATTGCTAATGGTCAATTGGAAGATGTTTTTCATGTTCAAAACTGCCCAGAAAGGTTTTAAATTTGAAGCTTGGTCTGATAAATATGTTCTTAAAGATATCAACCAAAATTACAAAGTAGTTTCTTCTGACCCTGTTGATCATACAATTGTTTCATATAAATTTGTAGGTTTTAATTCAATTAAGATACAACCCTTTTATTCCTATGTTGCTCATGCTGATGAACTAAGTAAATTATGGCATGAAATATTGGGTCACTTGAATTATGGTAAAATGAAAATACTAACTAAAATGGTTCATGGTTTTCTAATATTTCTTCTACTACTGGTGTTTGTGAAGGATGTGTTCTTGGTAAACATCATAGAGAAATGTTTGACAAAGGTACATCCTGGTGTGCTAAAGAACCTTTGCAATTAATTCATTGTGATATATGTGGTCCTCTTGAAGTTCCTTCAATATCCCATGCAGTTTATTTTCTTACCTTTACTAGTGACTTTAGTTGAAAATCTTGGGTTTATTTTTTGAAAAATAAAAGTGAAACATTTGTAAAGTTTCAAGAATTTAAATCCATGGTTGAAAATGCATTCTGCAAGAGTATTAAAACTTTGTGATTTGATAATGGGGGGAATTTGTTAAGAAATAATTTGATGCATATTTATTTAAACATGGTATTCAACATCGAAAGATTGTTCCTTACACACCTCAACAAAATTATGTTGCTGAAAGGAAAAACAGAACTTTAGTTGAAATGGCTAGATGTATGCTTTATTCTAAAGGACTACATAAGAAATTTTGGGCTGAAGCCATCTATTGTGCTAATTTTATTTTAAATAGATTTCCTACTAAAGGTTTTAAGCATGTTATCCCTGAGGAAAAATGGAATGGAAGTAAACTGGATATTAGTAATTTTAAACTGTTTGGTTGTGAATGTTGGGCTCATATTCCTTAGGAAAAACAGAAAAAGTTAGAACCCAAATATCACACATGTATCTTCATTGGTTATGATGATAATTCCAAGGCTTACAGGTTGTTTGATCCTTCTAATCAAAGTGTCATAATTAGAAGGCATGTTCAATTTCATGAAGTATCTTCCCCACCCAAGTCTGTAGAAACTCATGTTACCCTGAATTTACCAATACCACCTGTTACTCCTTCTTCTATTTTTGTGCCTCTTATTGATCTTGATTCTTCCTCTCCCTTAATTATTCCACCTGAAACTCATCAAGCTCTTGAAATGACTCATGTCCCTTCTATTCTTCCTGTTTGGGCTCGGAAAACCCTTGAATCTGCAGGTAGTGAGGTCAGAAATCCTTCTGACACTCATCGAACTAAATCTAACTTTGCTCTTATTTCCAAAGTTTTGGCCACAGATGATCTTGCTACTTATGTTGGGAAAAATACTGAGAGGGGGGGGGGGGGTGAATCAGTATTTACTGCATAATCAAATCTTTTTACTTTTTCATTCCTTAAAACCCATACGTCATTTTCCAAGTAAACTAGCTGAGACATGCTGGATCCTATCAAACTAGCGTATACATTGTAGATCTAGATATGTCATTAAATCTTCACTCTTATTATTCCATCATTCATTCATTAGATGTTTAATAAACAGTAAACATGTGCAGTAAGAACAGAATAAGCCATCACACAAAGCATCACACATGAACACCAGGATTTTTAGGTGGAAACCCAAATTGGGAGAAAACCACCGCTGCAGTTGCTCAGCCTTCAATATTTTATTATAGAGAAAACATCTTACAACATATGTGCTGGCGCAGACTTGACCAGCACGCAGGCACCCACCTGCGCTCGTTTACCAGCCTCTCCTGGAAGGGAGCTCCAACCCCCTGACTCGTTTACCAGCCTTTCCTGGAAGGGAGCTACGACCCCCTGATCTCGTTTACCAGCCTCTCCTGGAAGGGAGCTACAACCCCCTGACTGAAGGCTACAACCCTCAGCACCACCTTGGACCACGTTTCATCAATTTTCACACTGGATCCAAACACTTCAATAGAACAACATTTGCAGGCCACATTTCATCATATTTTCATACTGGACCCTTTCCATTTTAAGCACAACCATATATCACCAACAGATACATATCAATACAGATCAGATAGCAGAAACACAGCAGAACAGATCAGATATTTCATACCCCTTGCTTCAGCAAACCCTAGTTTGCATGCGCGCTTTTACTTCACTGATGTCGCGTATATACGCGCTTCCGTCCACACAAACCAGCGTATACCACAGTGTATATTTTATTGCGCATACGCACTTTTAATTCATAGAAGCCGCGTGTATACGCGCTTCCACCGCGGCGAAGTAGCGTATAGATCTTCAATGATTACAGAGCTGCATACTTCATCAGATCAGATATTCAGTTCAGATCTACCCTTTTGCTTCAGACATATGTTCGCCTAGATGTTCGCCTCATCACAGATCTAGACCTTCCATAAGCAGATATAATCACTCCATAAACAGATCTAGCAAATACAAGTACATTTCAGATCTAGAAATCCCGCTTCGTCATTTCTTCATAAGTGCATCATAGATTCAGATCTATCATCAAACCTTTACCCTTTCCATACAGATATACTTCATAGAGAAGTCTTCATTCAAGATTAGACATCTTGCTCCTACACTCATGATTTGCACAATGAATTTCTTCTCCTTATATAGGTTTATCCTTTTTCAATACCACGGGCCAAAGCAATACCACGAGCCTTCAATACCACGTGCCAAAGAAATACCATGAGCCTTCAATACCATGAGCCTTCAATACCACGGGCCCCTGGATTTGCACTTTTTGAGCGCTTTTGCCCATACACGACTTGGAACGTTCTTTTCCGCGTGCATACGCGACTTCCCTTAGACAGATCCGCGTATACATAGAGACATACTCTTTTCATCATACTTTGAGCACATTCTGAATTCCTTTCTTCATTGTCTTCTATACTCACTGTAGATACATCAGATTTCCTTCATTAAGAACATATTCTATCAAGCACAACTTCATCAAGTAAGTTGTCATCATCTTTATCATATGGGTTGCCTTTCAAGGACAATACTCAACATCATATTTTCAACAAACATTATATCACATCAGATTTACATCATTTACTAAGTCCATCAAGTCAAGCATAACTTCATCAGGTGGATTGCCATCAAGGACAACACATGTCAACAGTCGCATGTCTTCATCTTCATTCAGTGGGTTGCCATCAAGGACAACACTCTGCATCATATTTCCAACAACCTCCCCCTTTGGACTTGATGGCAACCATGATGGTGTTTGGTTACCACAACAGATAGATACATTAAGAGTACAATGACACCATGTCATTTTCCCTATTTGCCATGTCACTCTCTCCATTTTTGGCATCATTCAAACACCATGTTACTCTCCCCCTTTGACATCAAGGGAAAAGGGCACATCATTATCTTCATTCAAACACTATGTCACTCTCCCCCTTTGACATCAAGGGCAAAGGACAAAACCAGCAGATCAAAACCAACACACTCTCCCCCTTTGACATCAAGGGCAACGGGCGGATCAACAACAACATACTCTCCCCCTTTTCTCCTCATGTAGAAGAAGCGTTCTGCAGATCTGATGTATACTAAAGTGACCAAGCTCCCCTTGAGTTCATGCTGAAACTTCAAACATATTTTTCAATGAAGTACATGACTCTATGACATTCCTATCACCAATGACTCATACTTACATCAAAGATTCATCCAAGTGGATTTACATAGAAGACTCAAGTACCCAACCAAGTGGGTTTACAAATGTGACTCAGCTACCCAACCAAGTGGGTTTACAAACATGACTCAGCTACCCAACCAAGTGGGTTTACAAATTGACAAGTCCTTACATGACTGAATATTACAATTTTACAACATGGGTCTCAACCAGACCTTTTCATCAAAGTACAAATATGAATTTTTTATAATTAATACCAAAAAGACCTCAAGAGAGATCATATATCAGAACCACCATAATGCCAGCAATGCATTATACTCAGCAAAGCAAATGCACCCCCTGAATCTGTGCAACCAAGCAATCTTTCCAAATGACTAAGGCTCCCCCTTAGTTTGTGCATCCTGAAAACTTCCACCAACAAATCATTAAGGCATCTTCATCAAAGCATTAGAAACAGAATTATGAGAACTGGAACACCACCAGAGATACCAAACAGTATCAGAGATACCAAGTAGCACTGCAGCTATGCTGAAGAGAGCTGAACCAACCAAAAATTGTCAGCAATCAGTCATACGCAGTTTTTCTTTGCAGGAACTAGCGTATATACGCGACTGTGTTTCAGGAAACCCGCGTATCCCAAGACATCTTCTAAATTTCAACCAGATCTGATTCTTTGTAAGGCAAAGACAATGTTCAGCTTCTTTCTGAGACATTTTGAATGCTTCCCTGGACTACAGATAGATAGGATGGTGTAGTTGTGTCTTCAAGCGTCATCCAATGGTTGTGGCATCAGTACAATAGTAACCAAGCCTTCAGATTCTTTGCAGCATCAATACAATCTTTCCAAGAGAGATTTTCATATCAGAACAACATCTTCACATAGGTGTCAAGCAATCATCCGTGTGGTCCAACATCACCATGATCTTCAAGATTTAACATGAAGTAACATATGTAGGCAAAAGATCTCTCAACCATAGTAGCACACTCTGAATCAAATGACATCCAACTCATCCATGTGTGAGTACAAAGGATACTTATCAGCAACCAGGGCTCAAAAAAATCATCATAATAAACCATGTATCAAGACATCAACATTTGAGCATGAGTATCACAAACACCCAAGAATAAGAAGTCATATTGCCAACAATGCAATCATTAGTATTCAACTTGCTGCTCCCCCTAAACCAGTGCTCCTTCTTAACTTATGCAATCTAAAACACCTTCAACAGCCAGTAATCAGCAAAAATCTCTGCATGATCTGTCCTTGTCTCTGAAATATAAGACTTTCATCTCACCAATGAATGCTCTTCATCATAAAGCAACCAGGCTTCATCCATAATCTTCAACACAAGAACCCATGTATCATTTCATTATCATAAGTATAACCCCTGTACCTGTCCTTTCCACATCAGATGCGCTGTCAGAAGTAAACATATCCAGAATAAACAAATCAACCTTGAGAGTCATTATGCATTGCTCCCCTTGTGACGATACATTACTAGATCTCATAATGTATATCACATTCTTCCTGCAGTCAATCAGAGAAGTAAGCTTCCAGAAGCGGATGACTGCAGTAGGGTCTGAATTTCCTACGTTTCTGATCGGTCCTCCCTCTTTTTCCAAATTTGCTTGAACTTTCTATTTGAGTGCTGGAAGTTATCCACTTTCCCAGATCTGTTCATCCTGCATTCCTTTTCTACATGTCCATACTTATTACAAGCATAACATCTCATGTGGCCAGAAAAATAAGCATAAGAATCATAAAGAGTATTTCTAATCTTCCTCCTTTTGCAATCAGCTGCTTTATGTCCATACACGTTACATGAGAAACAATATCCTCTGAAGAGACTAGAGTACCTTTCTGAGTAGGATCTGTTTGTTTGTGGCTAAAAAGATCTGCTCCTGCAATTTGCTGCAACATGCCCATAATTGTGACATTTGAAACATTCAACATTATTGAATGATTTCTTTTGAGATTTCATCATTGTTGATTGACCTTTTGTCTCTTTCAACACTTCAGGTTTTGCATTGACTACCTCTGAATTTTTTGCACTTCCTTGTGAGCTAGATTCACCTTTAATAGTTTCATGGAAACCAAGACCATGTTTGATAGCAGGAGACCTTTGATTACTCAGAATATTGTCCAAGATATTAGTACTATCATGAAACCTCAAAAGTTTAATCTTTTCTTCTAATTTACTTTTGAGAATATTTACCTCAACTTCCAGGGCTTGACATTGCTTTGTCATGCTTTCTTCTTTCCTTCTTCCATCTTCTACTTGATCCTTCAGATTTAGAATCTCTTCTTTCAACCAATTTCCGTTTTCTTCACATGTTTGTTGCAGCTCTTCATTCTTCTTCTTTGATGCTTTGAGATCTTCTTTCAGAGATATGTTTTCAGCTTCAAGTCCAGCATTCTTCTTATTTGATTTTTCGAGACCTACTTTGAGGGAAATGATTTCTGCTTCAAGTTCTTCATTCTTCTTATTTGATTCTTCAAGATCTGCTAGTAGAGAGATGATTCCATCTCCAAATTCTGCATTCTTCTTGTTTGATTCTTCAAGATCTGCTTGTAGACGTTCTATGATAGACAAGATTTTTGCTCCAAGTTCTTCATTTTCATTTAGTTGTAGAGGTTCCTCACTCTTCTTACTTGATGCTTCTAGAGAGATGAATGTAGCTTCAAGACCTTCATTCTTCATTTTTCCCATTGTTACGGATCTCCTTCAAGCGATCAAGCTTCTGCAGAAGGACCACGCTCTGATACCAATTGTTGGGAAAAATACTGAGAGGGGGGGTGAATCAGTATTTACTGCATATTCAAAACTTTCACTTTTTCTTGCTTTTAAAACGCATACGCTACTTTCCTGAACCAGACTTGCGTATATACGCGGATACCCTTTACGAAACTCGCGTATACACAGATATCTATTTATGTCATTAATTCTTCACTTAAATCATTCCTTCATTTATTCATCAGATATTCAATAAGCAGTGAACATGTGCAGTAAGAACAGAATAAATCATCACACAAAGCATCACACATGAACACCAGGATTTTTAGGTGGAAACCCAAGTCGGGAGAAAACCACCGCTGCAGTTGCTCAGCCTTCAATATTTTATTATAGAGAAAACATGTTACAACATAAGTGCTGGCGCAGACTTGACCAGCACGTAGGCACCCACCTGCGCTCGTTTACCAGCCTATCCTGGAAGGGAGCTCCAACCCCCTGACTCGTTTACCAGCCTCTCCTGGAAGGGAGCTACGACCCCTCGATCTCGTTTACCAGCCTCTCCTGGAAGGGAGCTACAACCCCCTGACTGAAGGCTACAACCCTCAGCACCACCTTGGACCACGTTTCATCAATTTTCACACTGGATCCAACCACTTCAATAGAACACAACTTGCAGGCCACAATTCATCATATTTCCAGACCGAACCCTTTTCATACTTTTAAGCACAAACATACATCATCAACAGATACATATCAACACAGATCAGATAGCAGAAACACAGCAGAACAGATCAGATATTTCATACCCCTTGCTTCATCAAACCCTAGTTTGCATACGCGCTTTCCCTTCACTGATGTCGCGTATATACGCGCTTCCGTCCACACAAACCAGCGTATACCTCAGTGTATATTTTATTGCGCATACGCGCTTTCTCTTCAGCGAAGCCGCGTACATACGCGCTTCCTCCGCGGCAAAGTAGCGTATAGATCTTCAATCATTACAGAGCAGCATACTTCTTCAGATCAGATATTCAGTTCAGATTTACCCTTTTGCTTCATACAGATGTTCGCCTAGATGCTCGCCTCATCACAGATCTAAGCCTTCCATAATCAGATCTAACAAATACAAGAGAAATTCAGATCTAGATCCCCTTCTTCATCATTGGTGCATCATACATTCAGATTTATCATTCAAGTGTAACCCTTTCCATTCAGATATACTTCAGAGAGAAGTATTCATTCAAGCTTAGACATCTTGCACCCACACTCATGATTTGCACAATGAATTTCTTCTCCTTATATAGGTTTATCCTTTTTCAATACCACGGGCCAAAGCAATACCACGAGCCTTCAATACCACGTGCCAAAGCAATACCATGAGCCTTCAATACCACGAGCCTTCAATACCACGGGCCCCTGGATTTGCACTTTTTGAGCGCTTTTTCCCATACGCGACTTGGAATGTTCTTTTCCGCGTGCATACGCGACTTCCCTTAGACAGATCCGCGTATACATAGAGACATACTCTTTTCATCATACTTTGAGCACATTCTGAATTCCTTTCTTCATTGTCTTCTATACTCACTGTAGATACATCAGATTTCCTTCATTAAGAACATATTCTATCAAGCACAACTTCATCAAGTAAGTTGTCATCATCTTTATCAGATGGGTTGCCTTTCAAGGACAATACTCAACATCATATTGTCAACAAACATTATATCATATCAGATTTACATCATTTACTAAGTCCATCAAGTCAAGCATAACTTCATCAGGTGGTTTGCCATCAAGGACAACACATGTCAACAGTCGCATGTCTTCATCTTCATTCGCGGGTTGCCATCAAGGACAACACTCTGCATCATATTTCCAACACATTCATTTTTAAGTTTTCAAACTAGGCTCTATATACTTGAAGTTTCCGCGCTTTTTACTTTCGGTCTCCCTCATGTATGTTCTCAAGAGTATCCCATATTTTCTTAAGTGTTGTCTTTATGCATTACGATCTCAAACTCGTCACATAATCCATTCAGATGGCATTCATGGCTTTTGCATTAGCCACAAATACTTGTTTTGATTCCCGTTTCAAAGTCGCTTGCTCGGGTATATCCCACCGCACAAAATGTTCCTTGCACTTCTATTCCTAGAGACATTATGTATGTCTTCATTCTGATTTTCCAGAAAGCATAATTTTCACCAGTGAAGAAAGGGGCTTTATTGGTTCAGCATCCTTCTTTACTAGCCATCTTGGGAACCTAGGATCTCCTTTTAGTTGTTAGACTTGTACAAAGGAACTTGGCTTTGATACCAATTGTTGGACCTTTAATTAAACTGAGAGGGGGGGGGTGAATCAGTTTAATACATATTTAACAATCCTAAATTTTCACCAAACTTATTTACAGCTTAATATGTGAATAGTCTTAAAATGTTACAGCCAATATTAAATTAATGTGACACCATACTTATGTTGAGAGCAGCAAACAATTAAGCAGATTGAAAGAATCACATCAACACATAAGAAACACACATAGGGACAACAGATGTAAGTGGAAACCCAAAAGAGGGAGAAAACCACATCTTATTATTGTTGTGATGCAAAGGCAAGCTCCAACTTCCTCTCACCACTGTTTTCTGCAGGCACCAACCTACAGGAGGCTCTATCCTCAATTCTACAAGCTACAACTTGCAAGGAAGCACCAACTCCCTTCAATTTTCTGCAGGCACGAACCTACAGGAGGCTCCAACCTCAGTCAGCTACAACTGACAGCTATCAAGCTGCAACTTGATAGGGAAGCTCCAACTTCCTCAATTTATCAAACTGAAAGTTTGCTGATTTACCTCAGATATCAGCCCTGTTCTGTAGCTTCTCCTTCTGTTATGCTTTTCTTAATCTTCTCTGCCTCACACTTCTATATTCTGCCTTCTCTTGATTAACTCTCTCTCTCTATCTTCCCCTTAGCTTCTTTTGCATATCAAGATGATATTATTTATAGATTTCCTCTCATGACTGTTTGTATTCTACTTGGAATTCGAAATGGAAAGTCATGTCTCTTTGCCTTCTTCCTTCTCACTCCTTTTATCTGCTTACTCAAAAAATATAACTGTAGGTATCAATTTAACATTACAGTGGGAATTTGTTCTCTCTCGGAGACTTGCCAATGCATCACAAACAATAAAAACAATTAAAATATTTACATTCGAATTACAAAGTGAATTCCAGCTCACTCATTCACCCTCTTGGCTAGTTGCGCATTTGTCTTTTCTTTGACTGTATTTTGTCTTTTTCTGTGATTATGTTTTAACTCTTTTCTACTCTGTATTCTATTTTGTTCTCTACTGTGGTGTAATTGTTGTATATATGTAACAGTGCTTTTATATCAGTGTCTTTTAGAAAAATACGTGACTGCTGACTCGTAGCAAGTGTCTTGTTGATGTGGAACATTCCGCAGGTCGGAACATACATATATCACAATTGTATTACATAAATAATCGCCCTCCCCTTAAGCTGAGGCCCGTGAGTCTACAGACCATACGGCTTATCGCAACAGCGTTATATATATATAATATATATGTATATGACAGCGCCTTTTAATATATATATATAACCCAACTTTGTCTCTTGGCTTAATTATAAGATGTTTTAATCATATAATCTGCCCTTTTAATACGCCTTAACATACTCTCGGCGCATACACTAAAGCTTGTTTTAAAACATATAGAACACCTTTCGGGCCCACCTGACACGTTTTCAAATGTAATTGATCGCAATCGCAAATTTCTAATTTGCGATAGTTGCTGTGCAGTTTCAACCAACTGCGATATTGCGATGGTGCGATGGCGCAATGTTGTGAAGTTGTGATATTGCTGCGATGGAGCAAAGTTGCGAAGTTGCGATATTGCGATGGTGCGATGGCGCAATGTTGTGAAGTTGCGATATTGCGATTGTGCGATGGCGCAAAGTTGTGAAGTTGCGATATTGCGATGGTGCGATGGCGCAATGTTGTGAAGTTGCGATATTGCGATTCCCGCCTTATAAAACTTTGTATTATGCGCTCCGTATAACTTCATAAATATGCTTTGGACCTTTGAATATAAAGCGCAATACTTGCCGCTGGAGTATACGATTCCCGGAATAAGGTTTGTCTATATATATATATGTTTGCCGCTTGGGTTAAGCGATTCCCGGAATTTTCTTCTCTTCCTCTCGCTCGTGGCCCGGCCAGAACACCGCTCGCCGACCGCTTCAACGCTCTCGTATTCGCCGCTCTCGTCTAACGCTTCTCCGTTCATATAACGGCTCTGCTTTTATATGCACTGCCTCTGCCTCTGCCTTAGCTGTGCATCTATCTCTGTCTCTTCCGTTGCTTCCGCTCTGCTATTTGACTGTTACATTTTGACATTCTTCTTCCTCCTGTCTTCTTTGTGCTTCTTGTTGCCTCTGCTGCTCTGTTTTCTCTCTGCTTCTTTCTCTTCTTCTTGTCTAATGCTTCTCCTTGCTTTCTTCATTCTCCTTTTGCTGCCTCTTCTTTAAATGACCCTGTCTCTGCTGCTCGACCCTCTCTACATCTTGCTGCTATGCTGTTCTCTTTGCCTGTCTCTATCTTTGCTGCCTCCTTTGCCATCAATGACAATATTTCCAACAGTTCCTTATGTTTAATTTTATCATTTTGGATTGTTCTGCTTAGACTATTGCTTCCTCTTGTTGTTTAGCAGGGTAGCTGTGTTGTTTAGCACCAAGTGTTCCCGAGTAGGAATCCCACCTCTCTCCTTAAGGAGCCTCTTGGAAGAGTTTTTCATGCATTTACACATTATTTTTTTATGCCAAGCTTCAGCTTACTTCATTAGCGCAGTTTCCGCAGGTTATTGTGTTGTGTTGCAGGGTGCAGCAGTGGAGGTGATTGGAATCCCACTTTCTGAGCTAATTTCTCATTGGAGGGAGGTTTCCTTCCCTTGGGAGATATTTTTGGAGAGATATTGAACGCATTTAAGATCTTTGGTATCAGGCCACACATTTCTCAACATTCCCAGTGTTGTTCCAGCTAGGGAATGCGTTATTTTTGGAGGCAGCTTCAGTGGATGATCTAGTGGCCTCTTTGTAGTGTTTCCTTGTGATTGAGAGGTTCATCCTTTCATGGGAGGAATCTGTTGAGGGATATACATCAGATATGATATCTTTCAGCCTTCCACACTCTTATTCTTCATTTTTGTAGTGATTATTTAGTAATTTTCTGAAGATCACATTTGTATTCAGAGTGTATGACAAGAAACCCTTTCCAGGTTTTCTTGTAATTGTAATAAGGAAACTAGATCTTAGTTTTGAGCATGAATGTCTAATATATGAGCAGATCTATTTTTCCTCCTAATTTATGAGTTGAATCCCTCATAAGACTGCGCAGTCTCCTTTGTGTATTATTTCTGAATAGCATTGTTTTTGGGTTTTAGTGATTTCCAGCTACACTAGGTGTGGGAGGTCTGTTTACCTCACCTAGTTTCTTTTGTTTCTGATCTCCTCTTGGATTTAGATGATAGAGGGACATATATAATGGATCCAAGTGATGGTTTACATTTTTATGGCATACATTTCTAGAAATGCGTTTTTTTGTGAATGCATTGCTGAGCAGTCCATTTTTGGAATATTGTAAGATATTCCCACTACTGCTTATTTTCCCTATTTTGGGATATTAAATTTTCATATTGAATTATGAGAGTTTGGATTTTAGCACTTTTTACCTTGGTATCACCTTAATAGCTTAGAATGATTTTGTCCCATATCTCCTTTGTTGTATTCAACTGCATGACTTCAACAAATTCTGATTCAGTCAGGCTTCCCAATAATGCATTGACCGCCTTTGCATTGGTTTCATAGTTCTTTCTTGTTGCTGCATCTGTTGGAACTGATGTTGGATATTCATAACCTCCTTCAACTATATCCCATACATCTTCTCCAAGAGACTGAATATAGGATCTTGTCCTTGTCTTCCAGAAGATTAAATTGTTTCCATTGAAGAGAGGAGGCCTGATGGATGTTGTCCCATCTTGATTGCTCATATTAGCTGATCTTCATTCTAGCGATTAAGATTCTTCAGAAGGACCGGCTCTGATAACAATTGTTGGGAAAAATACTAAGAGGGGGGGTTAATCAGTATTTAGAGCTTACTAAAATCTTTTACTTTTTTCTTTATTGAATTCCATACGTGGATTTTATGAACCCAACTCGCGTATACACGCGCATATACCAAAATAAAATAGTGTATACTGATATAATTTTATTGTTTAGAAACAATATTTAACTCAGTTTATCAGTCATGCATCTAGTGGCTAATCAGAAAATATTTGCAGTAACAGGAAAATAAAACATCACACAAGAGAAACACACATGAACACCAAGATTTAAGGTGGAAACCCAATTCGGGAGAAAACCACTATTGTTGTCATCTCTGTCTTCAATATTTATTATATGGAAAAGTTTTTAAAATTTTGTACTGATGCAGACTCATATCATTATGTAGGCATCTACCTGCAGAAGGCTACAACCTTCTCTCGTTTTCCAGCTGCTACTGGAAGGGAGCTACAACCCCCTGAAGTCGTTTACCAGCCACTACTGGAAGGGAGCTTCAACCCCCTAATCAAAACACAAGCTTCTACTGGCAGGAAACTTCTACTTCTATACTGAAGGATTCAACCCTCAGAAACACTGTAGACCACGATTCATCAATTTTCATACTGGATCACACAGCTTCAACACAACCCTTCACAAAGATCAACAATAATAAACTACACCCAATACATCAAACCAGACAGTGAGATCACTGTAACCAGATCTCAGAAATAACCCAGACTTCAGAATCAATATGAAAAATCAAACTTAACCCTAAACATTTATCATCTTAAAATGCATACGCTCTTTGCTTCACTGAACCCGCGTGTATACGCACTTTCCTTAACACCAACCTGTGTATAGATCTGAGAATATTGTTTTTCTGAATATGATCTGTCTCAGATCTAGATCTAAGGCTTTCAGTCAGACATCTTTTCAAAAATGTAGAACCCTTAAATAGTTAGTCATCATTAACCACGTTTACTCACTTATTGATCAGATTTGGACATATTCAACTTGGCAGCATGTACAGTATTCAAGAAACCCAGATCTACATGAAGACTTCATTGACAGACAACATAAATAATAACAGCAAAAATATAAAGCCTCTGCAATAAGCTTCAGAAAACCCAAACTTCCATACACACCTTTTCTGAAGCAAAATCACGTATTTACATGCTTTTACTAAGACGAACTAGTGTATAGTTATGTAAAAATTAATTCAGCAGAATGTTTTAGATCTATAGAACTTACCCAGATTTCTTCACTCCACTTCAGAAAACATGCGCCAAGTCTCATATCTAACCATCTCTTCAATGGATCATGCAAGAATATAGTCATTTTAGGTCTAGAGATCTTGATCCATCAATCTATCCAAGGGTGCATCATAACTTCATATTTATCAATAAAACAGAGTTCATCTTATGCAGATATACTTCAGAGATAAATATTAGTCATAGCCCTTACACATGCACACCTTTTCACTATGATTTTCTTCTCCTTATATAGATTTAGCCTTTACCAATACCATGTGTCAAAACCACACAACTGCCGGTGTTTTTCTTAGACGAAATCAAATAGATGACACAATGCTCAATATTGTGGGCTAATACAATGGTGATGCACCCTGGTATCCTTTTTTTAGAGCGCAAAATGGCATACGCGACTCGGATCATTCTTATCCACATGTATACGCAGCTTGGCCTGAACAAACTCGGGTATAGAATCTTCAATATGAACATTATCAATTCTTCTGCTAGATATTACACATTTCTTCTGATAGACTCCCGAGCTTCTACTGAAGACATATACTCCATATTTTACTAGATATTTTCCATCAAGGACAACATATTAAGACATAAGAATCATATTTCCAACAATATTCTCCTCTGATTTAGCAAGTTGATCTGTTGCTTCTCCTGTGGTATTTTTTGAAGCTCTTGGTGTTGGAATGGTTGTAAGGGGTACAAAATCTAAAGGAAAAATAGTTGTTTGTGCAAATTTCTCTTTCTCTTTAACCATATTTTCCATTTCAACTTCCATATTTTTCAATTGTTTAGTCTGCTCCATGATGAGCTTCATCATAACAGATTTTTGTGTCTTTGTCTCTTCTATCTCCTTAATAAGAGGATCCTTTGTAGCTGACATCTACAATTGTTTCTTCAAGGTTGTTATATTTGCATTCTTCTTTTTAATAATATCCTCCACAACCTACAAATTTTATGGATCATATCCAACTCTCACGACCAAGTCTTCCAAGGATTTTATCCTTGTATCCTTGGAAATTGAGGAGATCTTCTCCATCTTGAGTTAAGATTGCACATTTTCCAAGGAGACTTGTAACTTAGATAAATTCATAATAGTATTGGTTAAGTTGGAAGAGATCATTTCACCTGTTTGTTTATGCATTTCCATCCGATCGATGGGGTGGATGTACTTGATGCTGAATTCAATGGAACTCTGCTTGTAATATGCCATATTGGGTTTTTCAATCTGGGCTTCTAGAAATTCCATGTGCATCTTCCCCTTCTTTGAATCAAATTCTGATAGCAATCTTCTTTGTGAACTGGAGGTCTCCAAAATTGGGTGTAAGTGTTGTCTTTCAAGATCTCATTTCTTATTTTGATCTCCCTGAAAGTATCAAATACAGTATTTTATTTATCTCCTGTAGCAGCACTAGAAGTGGATGTTTGGAGAGCATGTTGCTGATTCAGGATAGAAGTTGAAGTAGTGGGGGGAGTAATAGGTTGTTTTCGTCCCACTGGAGATGATTCTAGAGTATCCAGGATGTTGATAATAGTTTCTTGATCTAATTCTTTGTCTTGGTCAACATCCATGTGTATTTTAGCCCTTTTTTTGTACTTCATCTTGAATTCTTTATTAGAAGTATCAGTCACTGAAGGTGACTAATATTCTCTTTGCCTTTTCCCTTTAGTTTCTTGTTTATCTTCTTTACTCTGTTTATGTTTTGGTATAGGTGTTTGCAAACCTAAAGTATAAATGGCTTGCTCCTCTGCCTCCTACAAAGTATTTTCTATCCACTCTACCTGGTTTCTGAACTACTCTATGTTTGGTCTTTGTGTATGGAGGTAGGGTGTAGAATTATTTTCCACCCTCAATTTAGAAATGAACCTAAAGGGATCATAAGGCCAGGTGAAACTAGGAGTCAAATTCATCTGTTTCAATATATTATCTGCTTCTTCTCCAACTGCCCTACTGTTGTACACAAATGGTCTTATCTCAGACTTTATCCTGAACTGTGAATTATTTTTTGTTGAGACAAAATGCACCTCATCTGCATGCAGCATCTGTCTTATGTATTCCAGGGAAAAATTCCTCATCGGGAGGAATTTTGGCAGCTTATAGGGAGGAAACTCACACCCATACACCCTCAATTTTGTATAATTTTGGTATAAATACCAATCTGTTGTTCTGGATTGTTCTGAGAGCTGAATAATCCTTTTAATATCTTCACTAATCCTGGGCTCAGCTGTGCTCTTTATAATACTTATTGCAGGATGTAAAAACAGTTCAAAAAACTATTTGTAACTGAATTCCTCTTGGTCCTTCATCAACAAGAAAAATGACAGATTTTTGGTGTCCATCTTCATCCTACTTCTTCATTGCAAACTGAAATTTCTCTTCCTGAAAATATAGAAACAAATAGATAATGATAGAAGTATATTTAAATAATCCTTCTATATGAAACTTCACAAACTGATCATGAATGTTATCAACCAAGAACTGGCTAAAATAAAACATGACAGAGGGCTTAGAATCTGCGGAAAATATAGTCAAAAAGCCTATAATATCCTCATCAATCCATTGATCAAAGTAATATCCTAGGAGGTATGTAAGGATTGTGGAAATTTTTTTGGTTCTCTCAGGGAATAATGATGAGGGATATGCGGGATTTTTATTAGGTAGAGGGGTCTTCTCAATTAGGAATAGCTCAAGGCTTGAGGCTGTCTTATCAAAATCTAGCTTTTGGTACTAGTCTATGAGGGCTTCTCGGGAAAATGGAGTAGAATTTTCTACTGTAGGTTCTTGCATCATTTGATTAATAGATTGGGCAATAATAGTGAACAAAACCTCACCATTGGGAGCAATTATAGCTCTCTGGTTTGGGATGTAACAAGCACAGCATCTCCTAATGAGCTCAGGAGCACTATGGGTCTTAGGGAAAATGTAATAAGGCAAGTTGATGTCCCACAGAGAAATACCATCGACCCCATTTATTAATTTTTCTTCCAAACAATAATAGACATCAAATAAATCAAACTCTGAGATTGTTTCATGGATTTTAAAGTCTTTATCAGCTAATCTGACATGATCTAAGTCAATTGGAGGATGAATCATGGGATTAAAGGGAGGTTCCTGACCTTTCTTCTTGGGAGGCATGGTGAATTCTGATTTTAGAAAAGGATGGATCGGATGATGATACAGTCAGCAGAACACAAAGGTGGAATAGTAGTGTAAAAACCTGAAGAAATATTTTGATTCATTGTGGGAGACCTGTAAGAATCAAAGAACATGTAACACTGATGAAATGGTGAAGTTTGAATGAGGCGAGAAGGTTAATTTTATAGGGTTGCCTGGTTTCTTGTTATGCATGGTATGGTTCCGTTGATTAATGGTTAAACCATTAATTAACTTAATGGGCTAATTCTGGTGGGAGTGGAGGAGATTGGACGTGCAACAGATAGGTGAGGTGTCACGCTGTGAATGGAGGAGGGATAACGGTCAGGATAGTGGTTTACGGTATGGGAAAACAGCTTTTCAGAGGGGGTAGCGAACACTGAGTGGTTTTGGTGAGGGGTGGTGTGAAATCCTTTGTGCCCGCTACATAATGGGTAGGGCTCAGTCAAAAACCATTGATTTCAGACCCCCCCCCCTCCCCCCGACGATAACGTTCAGATGGTGTGGAGGGGAGGAAGTGTCATATTAGCCGTCAAATCAAACAGCGTGAGGTGAGATTTAAAAGGAAAGTTTCTAGTGTATAGCAGTGATGTGACATATGGAGGAAGGTGGGGTCGAGGAAAGATATGAAATGTGGGTGGCTTATTTATAAATATAAAACTTAGGATAAAGTTTTAATATGCCCGATAACCTTTTGGAATAAATCAACTCTTCCACCTTAGGATAAATTTTTAATACTTGTTCCCATAAAATCATCTCCTCTTCCACCTTAGGTTAAATTTTTAATAATTTTTCCCATAAAATTGTCTCCTCTTCCTTCTACATACCCTTTATTCTAACCTAACATTTTTTACCTTTTATTTTGCAGGATGCATTTGAACTAGTAGACCCATGTGATCATTTTTTTTTAATCCAATCTATCTTACTCTATCCCTTATTCCCTCCATTGACTCAAATTAAATTGTTGAGTCAATTTTATTTCTACCTAACTACTGACTTACGAGGATTAAACTGTTTGGTAAGTCTTTATTCTCTAACCTTATTCAATAGAAATTCAACATTGTTCAATCATGCTTAAACTGTATGAATTGAATAAACTAACTTATCACTAGTGGAATTTTGACTTGCAGCACTTTCAGTATTATTCTTTTTGTGGGGTTTTGTTTTTCTTTTCTTTCTTTCTTTCTGTTTTACATACCCTCTTTTCTTTTCATTTTTTTTTTTGGAAATCAGTTGAATATTGACAATCATGTACAATATGAAATTGCAACTGAAAAATACTCAATCACCTTAAGATCATATAGTTTATAGGACCCTAATAGACCCCACCTCGCACTTCATGCTTTAAACTTTCCTAATCTAAATGCCTCAAGATGTGTGAATAATTAAATCAATGGTTATCAATGGATTTCGAGGGGTTTCCTATTCGACTTTTAACTTACTCCCCCTCTGGAAAAAAAATTGTTTCACTTTACTGCTTTTTATAGCTGTCATCCTATTGTTCATTTCTATGAAGTATGTAAGTAAACTTATATATTATAAATTTCATACAAACAAAGATAAAAGAAACGAAACTTTTACAGTCGTATGTTTATGGAATGTACGAGTGAAAGACTGAGGTAAAAGGAGGCTGAGTAAAATGAGGTAAAATTAAATTTTACAGAGAAGAGAAATATTGTTTTTACCATGGTGTAAAGAGGAGAAATGCACGAAACATAAAATTTGGAAAAATACTTATCCAAATATTTTACAGGAGTAAAAGGGGAAAGTAAAATCTACTTTACCAACCATGGCAAAACAAGACATGGTTTTTAATAAACATGAGAAGGAAATTAGTCGATGGTTTTTATAAAATATGTTTATGAATCCCATTTATTCATAAATATATAAATTTAGGAAAAAATACAAGGATTTCAAAACAAGAGAATGGTTTATAAAATCATTTAAGGAAATATTTTGAGATTTTATTTATGAAATTCAATTACAAGTTTAAGCAAAATATTTGGAAAATATTTATCATAGTATTTTCTTCCCAAATATTTTGCAACAATGGTGAATAATTTAAAAGATGATGAAGGAAAAGAATATGGAAAAAAAAATCAACATATAAGTTTGGTTTATCTCCAAAATACAAATAATTCATTCATCAACTAGGTGGAAAGCATAAATAGACATGAAATTATTTTCATATTTTTGACTCAGAAATAGCAATCAAAGGGACGATCAGTCGATATAGGTGGCAGAGTTAATCAATTTTGAAAGGGCATCTAACAGGTTTTTTGAAAACAACTTCAACCACTATAGATTCCAAGTTAGAGGGAATTAATGAACCAATTTCTAGATTTGAAGGCTAAATATTTTCCAGCAGTTACAAATTTCATGCAGTTTTCCAGCCAGCAACAGCATTCCTCAAAGTGTGAACAGAACATCCAAATTAGTCTAGCTTTCCTATTATAATTTTTTTTTAAAATATTTGTATCTTTGACGGATATTAATTTTTAAATGAGTTTATTTTTAAGTCTAAATTGAATGTGAGTAAGACTTCATAAATATTTTGTAAAAGGGCTTAGAAAGTGTTGGATTATGTATGAATAAAAGAGCTCTACCTTGATGAAAGTTGTGAATTTTACTAAAAGTAATCAATTTCATAAATACAGAGGCAATTTTATTCCAGGATTCTTGTGTCAAACAAATGGTGATGTTTTTCCTCATGTTGAATTTTTTTTTCTCTTTGAGTTTTCATATGGTTTTCCCTTCCTGATTGTTGCAAGAAGATTAAGAGTTGAATTTACTTAAGTGTACTCTGCTTTGGCTTGTTTAAAAAAATATAAACGTTTTCTTCTGAGATTAAGTATAAAATGCATTTCAACATGATTTATATTTAATTGATCATATGTTTCTTCATCTCAGACACACCATAAAATATTTTAGCCCTCTTTGAAGCTAGAATGTCTAGATCCCATCTTTAAAAGTGGTTTGTGGTTACCTTTGTAGTTTTTTCCTTGGCCTAGGAAAATTATAGAGTGCTAATATTATGGTGATCATACTAGGGAAGAAGGTTTTATCTTATTTGGGAAAAACTATCAAGTTTCATATCTGATTATTGACGGTGGACAATAGTCAGACACAAGAATATTGTACCTTCACTTGGCGACTCCAATCAACCATAATCCAGATTTTCAAGTTCCATTGGTTTTTCCACGTTTTCAATATGAATTCTCCATCTAGAAGGCATGCTCCCATGAATCGAGATCATATTTTAGGAATTCCAAATCACATGCCTCATATAGATTGGCAATCATATTTGCCAAAATTCAAAGATGAAAAAGGAGATGATGATGCCTTTCATTTGATCAAATTTCATATGCACATACATAGATTAGGAGTATATTTTCATGAGGATGTTTATGGTAACTTTAGAAGAAAAATCATGGTCTTGGTATGAAGGATTTTCTCTTGCTAAGGTTTATTCCCTTAAATAATTCTACATAGTATTACGTAAGTACTATAAAGACAATTACCCTTCTATAGTGATGGTTGAAACCTTCTTTGGAGTTTTTTACAGTCTTCTGCAACATTCAGGAATTGATATTGATGATGAGTGTATGGATGATGAAATTAATGAAGACCTTTATGAATTTTCATCTCAACATAAAAAAACATAAACCAAAATTTAGTTTCCATGAAATTCAAGAAAAATTCCAGCATGTACCAATTCCCTTGGCTGAAGATGGAAAAGAAATAGAATTTAATGATGACAGTTACATTCTATCCCCTGAAATTGATTAAAATTTGCAGCAGGCTTGCAATTTTTTATGTGATCATGATAAGGATGAAGATAGTCAGGATATTGATGTAGAAACCCATGTTTTTTCCCTTGGTTCTAATGAAAATGTTCATATTTTAAGAAACCAACATATGGATGAGGATTGTCATTTGAGTTTTTCTTCAAACTTTTCATTTTATAAATTTTCATTTCAAAAATAATCTTGTAAAGGACATATTTCGAAACTTGTATGTATGGAAATTCAAAATAGTGAGCTCATTTTAAATAATGAGTAAGATGTTATTCATGAGAGCAGTGAGCTAGATAATGGCAGCAATACTTCACATTTACAAGAGGATAATGAAGAGCAGGTTGTTCTAGACCCCATGGATGTATACATTTGTGTTATTCAAGATGTGGTTGCCTCAATTGAATAATTGCAAGAACACATAAACCATGTCTCTAATATTGATGATAGGAAAGAACAAAATATTTCACTGCAATTTGAGAAGGATCAACCAAATGAAGGATTGTTGAGATTCAACAAGAAGATCCTAGTGAAAATTATGCACCTACACTAGGATGGAGCCTCAAGATTTTTTTAGGTGGGTGTCTATTTATAGATGCATGAGAAAATTATATTTATAGATGAGGCCTATTTATAGATGTATGTGAAAGTTCTATTTATAGATTTCATGTCTATTAATAGATGCATGTCGTCTAATATTATCCCTTAATATGCACTTGGAAATAGTTAACTGAAGTGGAAAATCAGTTAGCTATAGGAATTTCGAGTTGAGTGGTTAGTGGGTGGGACATGCAAGTGGAATTAGTTGTAAATGAGTGATTCGAGTTTGTAACAGAGTTGGAAGTGTAGTTATGAAAGTTTTAATTTAGTTTAACTCAGTTAAGTGAGTTAAACTCAGTTGTGCTAGTTGTAACTGAAGATACACTAATGAGAGATCAAGTGAATTAATTATTAATTAATTCACAATCAGTGGCCTCACATGCAACTGAAGATTTACTACTATTAACTGCATGCATGTTAGATCCAGTGAAGACTCAATTGAGATGTAGCTGAAATGGACACATTGACTATCAGCTTTGACATTATGTAATATTCCAAAAATTTATCCTTCATCTAAATGGAATATTATAGTTGGTTTTATCACTAGGTAGGTGAATAAATGGGTAGGGAGGCCCATTAACCTCTTTAGAAAGAATAATAACACTCCTAAAGTGAAAGGAGGAAGAATAAGTAGCTAATTTGAGCACCTTGTTAGCCCCCCTATGAAATTCTTGACAAGAAAGCTGGGGGCTATATCATTTTGGAGACCTTCAAGGAATGCATCTCCCCTGAAGACACATCATCCTTGAGGTCTCTTTGTTCTTTGCCTTATACAAGTCCCCTCCACTGGTTCCTTTCCCTAAAGGCCTGCATTTACCCCTTGTACCCCTTCAAAATGTCCCCTTTTTCCCCCTTTTCCTCCTTCTGTCAAAGTTCCTCTTTTCCCCTTTTTATTTTCCCAATTAACCCCCTAAATCCCCTCTAAAAATCCCTACACCCTTTTTTTTCCAAAATTCCCCCTCCATCCCCCTATCGTTACCCTTTGGGCCTCAAAATACATGAAAATGGGTTAAAAACCCACTTTAGACCTTATAATAGGCCTCAGCCCCCTCTCTGATAGCCTCGCGCCTTTTTTCTCTCCATATAACCTAGCGCTGTGACCCAAGCACTAACCCCAAAGGCGCTTGCCCCAGTGTTTCATCGGGCATGATTACAGCCTTCGATCTGCGCAGATCGGACGGCGATCGCCGCCCCCGCAGCCTCCGATGTTTTCCCCATTCATCAACTGTCGCCGCATCTCCACCATTCATTTTCCCGTCAGATCGACGGTGCGGAGCCCATCCGCCCTATGGACCCCACCACGCACTATTCCAAAACTGCCTGGTTTATTTCGCACCGCCTTTGGGCAGCTGGCGGTTTTTCCCCGACGACCAGTGATTCCACTCAGCGCTTGACACCTGTCCTCCTGTATGATTTCAAAACTGCCCATCCCGCCCGATAACTCCATCCATCACACGTTATTGTTCGGACACGGATGCCCAGCGAAATTGTCGAAGACTGTCCGATCTAGAGCAGCCCATCCGACGGCTATCACTCGTCGAAGATGCACAATGAATAATCCAGTTGCGCACGTGATAGCTCAGGTCATGGCCCAACATCCGTCGTCCTCCGCCGCGATCGACGATCCAGATTTGTTCACCTGCCACTGACTTTTCCACTGTCCCTGGTCCCACCACGTCACCTCCACGTGCATCCTCCATACATACTCCCATTCCATTGCATATAATCGTTTATTTTCATGTTTTTTTAATGTTTTTTTCGTTCAAACTCCGCTCTGCGAGACCGCCACCTCCACCAAAACAATCTGTCACCATTTTTCGTGATTTCTCCATCAGTCTATCATCTGCACAACCATTTTCATTCTCTGCACTGCCTCCATCACCCCGTCCATGGTTTTTCTTGACAGGTTGCGTGTTTTTGCAGGTTTATCAGTTGGTCATGGTCCGCCATGATTATACAACGTTTAATGCAGCAGCCAAGAATTCTGTGCACAGGAAATTAATGCATAAGCCGGTTTTTTGCATCGACAGAGCCTTTCTCCATTGAAGGATAGAGTTTAAGCTCTGCAAACCCATCCGGCACCACTAAAGCTCGATTTGCACCATCAATGGAGTAGCAGTGACCTCGAGGCACGCAAGTATAGATATTTAGGCCTCAAACTCAGGATTAAAGCATTATGATGAGGATTAAAGGGCTCAATCCAGTTTTTCAGAGGTGAAGCATCAGATTGAAGACCCCGAGGACCTCTCAGAGATTAAATGCAAGGGAAGCCGTATCACCAGGGTTTTTTGCTACAGCAGCAGCATGTTTTTCTTCATCAAAGGACAAAACGCCCATGCGGTTTTGATTATGCATCGTGTCCCCGAAGTTTCCTACCTTGACCGCAGTCCTACAAGATCAGGAGCATTTGTTGCACAAGTAGGGTAGATTTCGTTGTTTCTTATTTTATTTCTGTTATTTCACCACATGTACCACACAGTATTGCAGTCAGAACGCCTAAGCCATACCAGGGATAAATGCAAAAATTTAAAACAGGATGGGTTTAGGCCCTCTATTCTTTTCTATGTTTAATGTTACATTTAGTGCTCACCTACCTCCTCAGTCGATCTTTTGTTCATCCTCTGCTATAAAATGCAGAAGGAAATTATGGTTGGTTATTGATTGGATATCAGAGAAATGCAAGAATTTTCCTCTTGAGACAAGTTCTCTATGTAATATTGTAAGATAGGCTGAGATTTGATGTATTTAGACTGAATGTTCAAGCTGTGGGCAATGATGTACCTGATTGGTGTTGTTTTTAATATGACAAGCACATTTCTTTGGATACTGATCTAAAGCAACTGGTGATGTTTTCATATCTCTGTGTTTGAGTTCATTTCATTCCATTTCTACTGGCTCGCATCAGAAGTTTGGCATAAGATTTACCCTTCATAGGTACCTTATGTTGCTGCTCTCCCACCCTTTTATGTTTTCTGCTTATATGTGTATCTAAATATTGATTTCAACTGATTTAACTAGTGTAGTGGATCTCTCTGCCTGCTCTCTGATGTATGAATTAATGAAATCTATGTTTAGATGTTCTTGTCAGGATTTATGGATGAGTTGAGAACACTGGGAGGTATAGAACCCTGTCTCTGCCTCACTAGGATCTTTCCATCTCATTAAACCTTTCTAAGATCCCTTCTGTTAAACTTATCCTTGTTTTTCCTTGGAGTTGCTGAAGCAGACCTGGAGTTAAATGACCTCTGGTCCGATCTATAAGCAGCCCCTTTGTCCCCCTTTGAGAGTTGTCTCTGAGTACGTCCAAGCAAGTCTGGAGTTAAATGACCTCTGACCTGATCTATAGACAGAAATTTGGCTGTCTTTCCATCTTTCCCTCTCACTCATTTTCAGTCCTTAATGTTCCATTCCATCAATCATATTTTAAGATCCAAATGCTCTAGATAACTATCCCAACTGAAAGCTTTCACATTTAACACAAGTAAACCCTTTCTTGACTCCATTGCCTAATGGCCTTGATGTTCCCTGAGTTATCTATCTTTGCCTAGTCTCCTCTTTGCTCATCCTTGTCTTATATTGGACCCTTCTTTCCTGATTCCCAACAACCAAACATAAAAAATCAAAAAAACAAAACCTATGCCTATAAATAGACTAAAACCTTAAAATTCAAGCTTTAAAGACATAAAACCTTTGACTACCTTTGACTATCATAGAGAGATCCCTCTCTGGACCTAGGAGGGCTAGATCCTAAGGTCTGAAAGTGGTTCTATGTTGTCTCATCTTTTGGTCTTGTCAACCTGGCCAAAACATGGGAACCCCAACACACCCTTGGGTGTGAACAGGGATGGGATCATGTTGATTCAGTCAACTTTGACCAAGTCAATAGCGTTGTCTAGATACATTGAATCTCCTTGATGAACAGCGTAGTTTTAGTAGAGGACAACTTGCATGAGCTTGGTGGAAAATATGGATTGGACCCAATATGAAGAGGTTCACTTGCTATATATGGAGAGGATGGGAGCCTTTGTTATTCATGTTTATGAGATTATTATTTTTATATTGGTCTGTTTAGACTTGGCTTCCTCTTGCTGTTTAACAGGGTTGTAGTGTTGTTTAGCACCGGGTGTTCCCGAGTGTGAATCCCACCTCTTCCCTTGAGAGGCCTCTTGGGAGAGAATTGTACTAAATTATTACACATTTAGGCTTGAGGCCAAGCATTAGTCTTCAGCTATAGTGCTCTTTCTGTAGAGAATAGTGTTGTGTTTCAGGGTGTTGCAGTGGAGGATTGATAACACCACTTCCGGGTATGTTTCTCAGTAGAGGGAGCGTTCCTTCTCTTGAGAGACTAGATAGGAATATTTATGGGCTCATTTCACATATTGGAAGTTGGAAAAATTATTCCTCATCTCCTACAATGTATTCCCTTTCAGGAACTGCGTCATTTTTCATAGAGTTGCAGCAGCAGGTTTTAAGCCCTTGTTTTTGAGCTAGTTTCCTAGGGAAAGGGCCAACCCTTCTCCCGGAAAACTAGAAGAATGGATTATCATCCCTCTATTGTATTATTCAGCCATGTTTATGTAATTTTTTAGTAATACTATGTTATTTCAGATCTGAATATTCATATATTCTCTTTTTGTACTCGAGCTTTCAAGAAACCCTTGCCGAGTTATCTTTATAATGTATTAAGGAGGCCAGATCTTCATTTTCTTAGAATATTGTTCAATAAAGTTCCATATATATGATTTCCTATTCTATTTTTTCAGAAACCCACATAAAATAATTCTATCATTTGCTTCAGTAAATTCTGCATAGCCTAAGTCATGGGATTTGGCCATTTTTAAGTTGATTTGAGGCCAGGAGGTCTGTTTAACTTATCAAAAGAGATTTGTTTCTGGTCTTCTTTTTTATATTAGGGCATAAATATATATTATAAGGGAACCAAATGTTATTTATTCCTGTTAAAATGTAAATCTCTAGAAATAACGTTTTTAGGGCCAAATTGTTGCATTTTCCCCACTTGGGAGGATGTAGAAAAGCTTCTTTTGCTACTGTTTCATTCATTTGATGGCAATGTGTTTCTCAACACATTTTATGATTTAATTTCTCCCTGCTATTCCAGTATTGTGCTTATGCACTGCTGCATTTCCATTTCTGGATATTACAGTGGTATCAGAGCATAATCTTGGCTCAGCCTGTGGATCTCAGACAATATGCTATCAAGAAGACATGAAGAAGAAAAGATGAACATAAAGAAGACTCCATTCTCTGGAGGAATAAAGGAGGGGAAGCATAGCATTCATGAAGATCTCAAGAAGATGAGAAGGGAGATGTGTATAGAATCTCCAAGAGGGTTTGAATCTAAATCAAACTCTATATTTTCATATGATGAGTGGGAGCATGCAGCTACACCCTATTTTTCATAGCACAGTCAAATGTCCAGATCTATCATGAGAGAGAGGGAAGAAGGAGGAATGCCTAAGAGGGAAACTCTTTGTGATTTTCTTCAGGAGTATGAATCTAAAACTGAAAAGTTTAGAGATCATATCACTTTTCAGGAGTTTTTCAATATTAAGGTGGAGAGGAGCAGGAAGCATGACATGGATATATTCTCTCTATATACTTTCAATGGATCACCAACATGTTCATCCAAGGCTTGGGTTGAAGAGCTACACACTTATTTGCAGCAGCACCAAGTTTCCAAAGATGAATCCATCAGATTTGTAGTGTTGCACTTTGAAATTAAGGCCTATGCTTGGTGGATTTTGGAGTCATTTTCATTGAAAAATGCCAATATTTATTCTTATGAAAAGTTCACTAAGAGATTAGTGGAGGGGTTTGATGGAAGACATTCTAAAACACTCTTGGTAGAGCCAAAAAAAACAAAACTTGAGCATAGGTTAGAAGAACCTAAAAACCCAAATCCACTTCAGAAAACTATTGGAAAATCTCACATCTTGCATAACCCCTTGCTAAATGCAAGATCTTTGTCTCATACCTTTGGACAAGAGGACATGCAGGTTCCTTTTTCAAAAGAGGATCCTCTTATTGAGCAAATGACTCACATTCATGTTGAAGAGGAAGATAAGGATGGGGGAAACAACGTTGTCACATCTAGAGCATATCTAGTCCCTCATGCAAAGGAAGGAGGAGCACATGCTCTAACACAAGAAATTCTTGTGTCATTGCAAGATATTCCCCAGGATCTCACATATGGAAGACAAAGCACAATCAATGAGCAGCATGATTGTGAGATATTACCGATGGAAGGAGAAGGTAGGGAGGAAGTTCAGTGTCAATTGATGAGGAGCACACACCCCTATCTATTTTAGAGATTTGGTGCAAGGAAGAGGCAAACTGGCTTGCGTTGTGAGAGCAAGGGCAAGGTTTCCCAACCATATGTACAGTCTACTCTTGACATTGATGTCTCACTACATGGAGGCACTCCACCTGGGAGGCCACCAGATCTGGAGTTGGTAAGAGACATATTTCCATTTGGTTCACCCCTCTTAAATTCCAGAGAGGTGAAGACTTTAGAGGAGTCTAGTGCAGCACATAGAGTTTGGGATAGTCTCAAGGATGAGGGAGACATTCTCCCATTTTCAGCACCACCCACTCTCACTATATGTACTGCGCTGACAAAATTTGTTGCAGTGATGGAGGATGGCACCTTCATGGTGCAAGGGATCTACTCCATGGATTTTGAGAAACAAAGGGTACTTCCTTTGAGGAAGGAATCCTCCCTACATTGGAGTAGATGGAGGACACTCATTCTTACATTAGCAAAGATTGGGAGATTCTTTTTGGATGGGAGCTTCTCATGGGAGGCCAGCTTCCAAAGATCACTACTTCTTTTTAAGCATGAGCAGCTGCATGATGGGCATGGTAGAAATTTGGAGGATTAATTTAGCATGGGGGTTTCCAAAGAAAAATACAGCAGCATGTGGAGAGCTTCACATTGCAAATCACCAGCACTATATCTTGGAAGGATTGATCCATATTGGAGGTCTCAACTCTTGGTAGAGTACTCCAAGGATCATCGTGCTTGCATGTTTCTTGATTACCTGGATGGATATGATAGATATATGGTATATGATGTGGTCATCTATTCTTATGGCAGACTCTTCTTGACTAGAGCTTATGAGCTCAAGGAGAAGCTGCTACATGCAGCACATGAGGACTTCCTTTCCATGCACTTTGATGCATATCCTTCCTTGGTAGAGGAGTTCATTTGGGAGGGCATCTAGCATGATATACTTCAGAATATGGAGAGATGCATAGCCCATATGGTGATAGAGATTATGTCATATCCATTTCCCTACTCTTTAGAGGTGAGGGAGAATTTCCGGTTGAGCCATTTCAGCTCAAGGTCCCAAGTACATGGTGGAGGAGGTATAATTCCACATTATGTTTTGTACTTCTTTAATTTATATGAGCAGCATGTTGTACCAAGGTCTTGCATATTGTATGATGATGTACTTGATTCCTTTGTAGCATTGATATTGGCTATCTTATTGGTGGTTTGTGGGGGAAGCCACATGAATTTTTGTGTGCACCATTGACACCACTTTGCACTTTCATGTTTTTATCTTATAGAATGATTGTGGCAGCAAACAAGTGGCTAGGAGAGCACTTGTTATTATTTTTTTTGATGCAGGAAAGAGATGCGCTGTTCTGGTTCCATGTGTGGAACTATGATCCACTCTCCGGTTTTCATATGGTAGCTTGTTTTCATTGGTTTTTGCTTCCGTGTATCACTGATATTTTTATGTTCATGGGGAGCTTTTTTTGGAGAGTGCTAGATGATTTCTAGATGCCCATTGGGAGTATGATTCTCCCTATTTTACATGTTGTATGTTTCAGGAGAAATAATGGGCAAACCATGACTTCCACACCACACTTATTGTCTTCACATGGGAAGAGCCATTTGAAGAATTTGCGTTCTTGGAGGAGGCATTTCATGGCTGATTTGCTTTGTGGGGTAAATTGGGCCATTCTTGGAGGCCATGACATTTTAGCCAAAGATCGGAAACAACCCTATACTTACCATAACTGGAGAGAGAAACCACATGAATGGAAAAATATAATCTCTCCATATAGCCCCAACACATTACATACACTGGGGGTTGAGGATTCTTCTGATAAGCTACCTAGAATCGCTCATTTCATTTGGATGATAGCATGGGTTTGGGAGTCTCTCATTGGTCATGAGATCCCCTATGCTTGTCATAACTCTTATCATGAGGATGCCATTGGACAATAAGAATTTTTCCACTTACACCTTCCCCCTTTTCATGATGTGAGCCATTTTTTTTTGCATGCTTGGGAAGGAGTATTGGAGGATAGATTTATTGCAGATTGTTTTTAGCAGTGGTGGGAACTATTGATGAGGAGGCCACAAGAGGAGGAGGGGAGGATTTTTTCTCTCCTTATACAGTTGCTTGAGGACAAGAAAAATTTTGGAGGGGAGGACTGTGATATTCCAAAAATTTAGCCTTCATCTAAATGGAATATTATAGTTGGTTTTATCACTAGGTAGGTGAATAAATGGGTAGGGAGGCCCATTATCCTCTTTAGAAGGAATAATAACAATCCTAATGTGAAAGGAGGAAGAATAAGCAGCTATTTTGAGCACCCTTGGGTGTGAACAGGGATGGGATCATGTTTATTTAGTCAAATTTGACCAAGTCAACAGCATTGTCTAGATACATTGAATCTCCTTGATGAACAATGCATTTTTAGTGGAGGAAAACTAGCATGAGCTTGGTGGTAAATATGGATGGGACCCAATATGAAGAGGTTCACTTGATATATATGGAGAGGATGGGAGCCTTTTTTATTCATGTTTATGAGATTATTATTTTCATATTGGTCTATTTAGACTTGGCTTCCTCTTGCTGTTTAGCAGGGTTGCAGTGTTGTTTGGCTCCGAGTGTTCCCGAGCGAGAATCCCACCTCTTCCCTTGAGAGTCCTCTTGAGAGATCATTGTACTAAATTCTTCCACATATATTCTTGAGGCCAAGCATCATTCTTCAGCTACAACATTATTTCTGTAGAGAATAGTGTTGTGTTGCAGGGTGTTGCAGTGGAGGATTGATAACACCACTTCCGGGTCTGTTTCTCAGTAGAGGGAGTGTTCCTTCTCCTGAGAGATTATCTAGGAATATTTCTGGGCTCATTTCACATCTTGAAAGTTGGAAAAATTATTCCTCATCTCCTACAGTGTAGTCCCTTTCAATAAATTTAGTCATTTTTCATAGAGCTGCAGCAGCAGGGCTTAAGCCCTTGTTTTTTAGCTAGTTTCCTAGGGAAAGGGCCAACCCTTCTACCGTAGAACTGGAAGAAGGGATTATCATCCCTCTATTGTATTATTCAGCCATGTTTATGTAATTTTGCAGTAATACTATGTTATTTCAGATCTGAATATTTAGATCTTCTCTTTTTGTACTCAAGATTTCAAGAAACCCTTGCCGAGTTATCTTTATAATGTATTAAGGAGGCCAGATCTTCATTTTCTTAGAATATTGTTCAATAAAGTTCCATATCTATGATTTCCTGTCCTATTTTTTCAGAAACCCCTAGAAAATAATTCTATCATTTGCTTCATTAAATTCTGCATAGCCTAAGTCATGGGATTTGGCCATTTTTAAGTTGATTTGAGGCCAAGAGGTCTGTTTAACTTATCAAAAGATATTTGTTTTTGCTCCTCTTTTGTATGTGAGGGCCTAAATATATATTCTAAGGGAACCAAGCATTATTTATTCCTGTTAAAATGTAAATCTCTGGAAATAACGTTTTTAGGGCCAAATTGTTGCATTTTCCCCACTTGGGAGGATGCAGAAAAGCTTCTTTTGTTGTTGTTTCATTCATTTGATGGAAATGTGTTTCTCAACACAGTTTATGATTTAATTTCTCCCTGCTATTCTAGTATTGTGCTTATGCACTATTGCATTCCCATTTCGGGATATTACACATTATCGGTTTCACACATGCCACGCTTACATTTGATGTGCCCATGAGGATTGCGTAGTGGAGGCAGGCTGTCAGGAGGCATCAAATTGGCTAAGGAAATTTCAAATTTTTGTATGACAGTGTGAGATAGTTAGCTATTGTACTGAGAGCTCTTAGATTGGAGCCTTGTATGTAATTATTTCATGATCCATTATATAATACATAATAGAAGATAGTGGGGTTTTTATCTTTATGCTTTCCCGGTAAATTATCTGTGTATGTGTGATTAATCTTTCTTCATGATATTTCTATTGGAAATTGTGTTTTATATTACGCAGAGATTTTGTAGAAGCAATTATGTATTTAATAGTGGCATATAATTGTTAGATCAAGAGAATCCAAGATATACATATTTTGTATTAAATTTCGACATCGTATCAAAGCGCAAAATATTGCAATTCTGAAGCAGGAGCTAAGTTTGTTGGTGGAAAGAATTTGAATTTGTAGAAATACTTGGTGTTATAGTTGAGTTAACATCGAAATGGCTTTCAATGGCTTGTGGCTCGATTATGCACGCGAGGGAATCTCGAACTAAATTTCTTGGAAGGAAAAGATGGAGACAGTGCTCGAAGATAATGGCTTGAAGGAATTCATTAACAGTGATGTTCCTAAGCCTACTTTGATAGATGTTGCATTACTTGATGCATAGAAAAAGAAAGTGGCAAAGGCGAGGAGGATATTGTTGGAAGGTGTACGAGACCACATTGTCTCAAGCCTTCATGGGAAAGCCACACCACATGCTATGTGGAAGGCTTTGATGGATATTTTCCAAAGCAACAGTGACCATAAGAAATTGGCAGTCAAAGATAAACTCAAAAATATCAAGATGGAAAAAGACAACAACATTCCAAAGTATCTCACGAAGTTTTTCTAATGTCGAGATGAACTGGGGAGTGTGGGAATCATTGTTTCCGATGATGATTTGGTGAGCTTGGCTCTCTTGGGACTTCCTAAGAGTTGGCACAGTTATGAAGACTCTATCAACAGATGGGAGAAATTTCCATATTGAGAACGACTGTGGTTGGATCTGGTGTAGGAGGAGTTTAGGTGGAACACCTGAGATGGCTTTTCATCAAATCATGATGATGAAGAGGATTGTGCTTTGGCTGCCAAGGAAAAGAAGGGGAAGGGGAATAAATTCCATTCTAAATTTGAGTCTAAAGGTAATAATATGGATATGTCCAAGGTTAAGTGTTTTCACTGTCACGAACGTGGGCATCTTGCTACTAACTGTCCGCAAAAAAAGAAGAACAAGAAGGTTGTGAGAGCTGCAGCTGGTAAGGCCCTTGCCTCGTAATTTTAACTTGACTTCTCCTTGATCACATGCATGGTTTCAAGTGCATTGAGATTAATGTGGTATTTGAATAGTGCGCTTCCCTCCACATGACAGGAGATAAGGAGATTTTCAGTGACTTGGAGGAGAAAGATCTCCAGATGCATATAGAGATGGGCGACGATGGACGATACAGTGCGATTGGCATTGGTACCATTAAATTTGAGAGGGAGTCAAGTAAACCATTTCAATTGAAATATGTTATGCATGTTCTAGGTCTGAAGAAAAACTTGGTCTCAATCGCAATGTTGGAGGACAGAGGCTATGACGTTGTTTTCAGTGATGGAAAATCTTTCTTGCGACATAAAACAATGGGTCAAGCCAAGAGGATAGGGATTTGAGTTAAGAATATCTACAAGCTGGAGGTAGATGGCTGCACTGCTATGATGTGCAAGGTGGAAAAAGTGGTGAGCCGGGATGAGGGCAAATTATGGCACAGGAAATTGGGCCATCTTCATCATGGAGCTTTAAAATTCATGCAGCAAATATCTATTGGACTTCCAATGGGAACACCTTCTTAGTTAGATCCATGCAAGGGTTGCACCATGGGGAAGTATGTAAATTCCACCTTTCATGAAAAGGAGAACTGTGCTTCGGGGATCCTTGAGAGAGTTCACACAGACGTGTGTGGACCATTCTCAGTTGCTTCAACAGCAAAACATAAGTATTATGTTATTTTTGTTGATGACTTTTCTCGTAAATTTTGGATCTTCTTCATGTAGAAGAAGGATCAGACATTCTCAAAGTTCTGTGAGTTTAAGGCATTGGTGGATAAAGAGTTGAGGAAGCAAGTGAAGGCTATGAGGAGAGATAATGGTAGATAATACATCTCTAACGAATTCAAGAACTTCTACAGCAAAGAAGTAATTCTAAGAGAACTTATAGCGCCTCATAACCCACAGCAAAATGGGGTCACGGAGAGGAAGAACAGAACAATCATGGGTGCAGCACGAGAAATAATGCATGATCAGGGCCTACCAATGCATTTGTGGGTGAAAGCATGAAACACTGCGGTTTATGTGAAAAAATGTTGTCCTCATAGAGTACTTGGCATGAGTACACCTAAAGAATATTTCACTGGTAAGAAACTGAACATTTCACACTTTAATATTTTTGGCTCATCTGTTTATGTGCATGTGACCAAGAACGCCAGGAAGAAGCTGGAGCCGACTACTGAAGTTGGGATATTTTTGGGGTACACAGAAAACCCCATAATTATCGTGTGTATTTTCCTAATAGTAAGATGATTGTTATGCGAGGGGATATAAAATTCAATGAGGGGAAAGTCATCCGGTTGTCGCTTGAGAGGGAGCTAGACTTTCATGCGGAGGAGAAACTATTGGTTCCCAAATATGAGTCTCTAGATGTGGATCGGCCACAAGAGGAGGTTCATGGACTTTAGGAGTCCACTCACACAGAGCCAACCACTAGAACTAGTAGAAGGTGTACCATAGAAGCTAATAGGCTGAGACTTGATGTTGCATAGAATGTAGGAGCCCCTACTTCACAGTGCAGAAAAAGACAGTATCCTGACCGATTTACTGGATACATGGCTCTCATGAGAAAATATATTGTGACTGAACCATCTTCCTTTTAGGAAGTAGTGCAGGAGCCCACATGGGCAGATGAAATGGTGGAGGAGTATGACTCCATTGTAAAAAACAATGCTTGGGAAATTGTTCCAAGACTAGTTGATAAATCAGTGGTAGGTTCAATATGGATCTGTAATGAAAAGCAAGCTGCTGATGGGAGTGTTGAGAAATAAAAGGCTAGATTTTTTGCCCGGGGCTTCTCACAAATCGAGGGGATATATTATGAAGAAACCTTTGCACCTGTCACAAGGTATTCTTCCATAAGGACCATCCTTTCTCTCTCAGCATAGATGGGTTGGCGCATTCATCAGATGGATGTGAAGACTATGTTTCTCAATGGGATCATTGAGGAAGAGGTGTACATAGAGGAGCCTGAAGGATTTGAGATCTTCAGCAGCGAGTCGCATGTGTGTCGACTCAAAAGAGTGATGTATGGGCTGAAGCAAGCACCCCGTGCTTGGTACACTCAGATAGACATCTATTTCACTGGACTGGGCTTCACCAAAAGTGAAGTGGATGAAAACCTATACCAAATTGTGGTGGAGGGTAAGATTTTGATCACTGTTCTTTATGTTGATGATTTAATATTGACTGGTGATGGGCAGTTAATACACTCATGCAAGGAGGAACTTGCAAAGGAGTTCGAGATGAAGGATATGGGCCTCCTTCATTATTTCCTTCGATTGGAAATATGGCAGCAATATGGTGAACATTTTGTGTCTCAAGGAAAGTATGCAAGGGAGATACTAGGCAAGTTTCACATGGAGGGTTGCAAACCCATGGATACTCCTCTTCCAGGAAACTAGAGGAAAGAGGATGCTACTTCTATAGAGGTAGTAGATGCTACTGTCTATCGACATTTGCCAGCTAATTCAAGCAATGGTTAAGCCTACCAAGCTCTTTTCAAAGGCGGGCAACTATGTCCTGAGATACCCGAGGGGCACATCTGAGTATGGCTTATGGTACAGGTAGATGGATGAGGTGAAGTTTCATGGCTTCACGGATGCAGATTGGGCAGGCAGCCAATCAGACAGAAAGAGCACATCAGGGGGGATCTTTAGCATTGGATCTACAGCTACTTCTTGGTACAGCAGGAAGTAGAGATTTGTGGCACTCATTTCAGCGGAAGTGGAATACATGGCAGCGAGTCAAGCTAAATGTGAGGCTATCTTGATGAGAAGGATCTTGGTTGGTTTATTTGGTTCTCATTTAGATCTGACATTGATTCATTTTGATAATCATAGTTGCACTAAAATATTGATTAATCTTGTTTTTCATGATAGATCTAAGCATATAGATATCTGGTATCATCATCTCAGAGATTGTGTGTAGAGGAAGATCATGTTTCTTCAGTACATTCCTACAGAAGATCAGGATGCAGATATTTTGACAAAGGAGCTCACCAGGAGAAATTAGAATACCATAGAGACAGGATCAGGGTGAAGGATAATCTCTTTCTTTTTTAGAGGGAGTGTTGAGATTCAACAAGAAGATCCTAGTGAAAATTATGCACCTACACTAGAATGGAGCCTCAAGCTATTTTTAGGTGGATGTCTATTTATACATGCATGAGAAAATTATATTTATGGATGACATATATTTATAGGTGTATGTGCAAGTTCTATTTATATATTACATGTCTATTTATAGATGCATGTCGGCGATTATTATCCCTTAATATTAGTTGGACAATAAACAATAATCTATTCTCAATGAGCACTTGGAAATAGTTAACTGAAGTGGAAAATCAGTTAGCTATAGGAATTTTGAGTTGAGTGGTTGGTTTGTGGGACATGCAAGTGGACTTAGTTGTAACTAAGTGATTCGAAGTTGTAACAGAGTTGGAAGTGTAGTTATGAAAGTTTTAAAGTAGTTTAACTCAGTTAAGTGAGTTAAACTCAGATGTTCTAGTTGTAACTGAAGTTACACTAGTGAGAGATCAAGTGAATTAATTATTAATTAATTCACAATCAGTGACCTCACATGCAACTGAAAATTTACTACTATTAACTACATGCATGTCAGATCCAGTGGAGACCCAGTTGAGATGTAGGTGAAAGGGACAGATTTACTATCAATTGTGACATTATCGATTGCACACATGCAACTACACACACATTGGATGTGCCCATGAGAATTGTGCAATCAAGGCAAGAAGGATTCCATTCATTTAGGGATTTCTATTAGCTAGGATTGTCCAGTGGAGGCAGGCTATCAGGAGGCAGTAAATTGGCTAAGGAACTTGCCAATTTTTGTATGACAGTGTGAGACAGTTAGCTATTGTACTGAGAGCTCTTGGATTGGAGCTTTGTATGTAATTGTTTCATGATCCATGATATAATACATAATAGAAGATAGTGGGGTTTTTAGCTTTATTCTTTCTCGGTAAATTATCTATGTTATGTGTGATTGATCTTTCTTCATGATATTTCTATTGACGATTGTGTTTTAAATTCCACAAAGATTTTGTAGAAGCGGTTATGTATTTAAAGTGGCATATAATTTTTAGATCAAGAGAATCCAAGATATACATATTTTTTATTAAATTTATACAAGGACTTCATGATCTCCAAGACCATTTTTCCAATTTGTTGCAGTCATCAAGGAAGATGGATTTTCTTGTATTAATGGATTATGATTATCAATTTTGGTTGAATTTTGAGTTACCAATTGTAAAAATTTCCTTTTTATTTGAAATAAATGAAAGCAAAGTCCAGTCATCAAGCCATTTACCTTCATGGTTACATTTATTTTTTGACTTCACTTGATAAAGCAGCTTATGGATAAGTTAGAGTGAGTAGGAGTGTGATGAATAAGCTCAACACCTTGAGCATTCTTTTCAGCTTCAGTTTGCAGCAAAGTTTTCAGTTTTCAGTGTACAGTTTATATTCCAGTTTAAAGAATGGATTTGGTTCATTATTCAATATGTGGCTACCTCAATTGAAGAATTGCAACAACACACAAACCTTGTCTCTAATATTGATGATAGGAAAGAAAAAATTGCTGCACTGCAATTTGAGAAGGTTCAACCAAATTAAGGACTTCATGATCTCGAAGACCCTTTTACCAATTTGTTACAGTCATCAAGGAAGATGGATTTTCTTGTATTTATGGATTGTGATTATAAATGTTGGTTAAATTTTGAGTTACCAATTGTAAAAATTTCCTTTTTATTTGAAATAAATGAAAGCAAAGTCCAGTCATCAAGCCATTTACTTTCATAGTTAGATTGGTTTTTTTACTTCACTTGATAAAGAAGCTTGTGGATCAGTTAGAGTGAGTAGGAGTGTGATGAATAAGCTCAACACCTTGAACATTCTTTTCAGCTTCAGTTTACAGTAGACTTTTCAATTTTCAGTGTACAGTTCAAATTCCAGTTTGAAGTATGGATTTGGTTTAGTTTGAAGATTGGAACAGATTATTAGTTGGGTTTCCTTTGCATTGGTTTCAGGGAAGAGCATGTTGTAGGTTTAATATCATCCCAATGGATCAGGCTACTAGTCTATGGTGTTCTTGGCACCTCACAAGGAGGATGTCATCCCCATTGGAGTCATTGTTAGCGTCCTATAATATAGGTAATCAAAGTCTCCATGTCCATTTTTTTTTTATCAAAATGATGAAATGTCTATAATTTATTTGTTTTTTATTTTAAATGAGATTTAATTTTTAAAATAGATATAATTATATATTTTTTTAATTATTTATTTAAAATATTAATGTTAATTTAAAAATAAAAAATCAACACAATATCTAAACTATAGGAACCACAATTATTATCATGCTAAATACGTTAGTCAATAATAAATTCAAAAGTCAAAATTGAAAATTCAAATTAAATTCATTACCCCTCCTTGCACTTCATAAATTACTATTGTTTTACTATGGTATAAAGAGTACAAATGCACGAAATATAAAATTTGGATAAATACTTATCCAAAGATTTTACAGGATTAGAAGGGGAAAGTAAAAGAGACTTTACCAATGATGGAAAAACAAGACATGGTTTTTAAAAACCATGGGAAGGAAATCAGTCGATGGTTTTTATAAAGTGTGTTTATGAATCTCATTTATTCATCAATATATAAATTCAAGGAAACAAGACATGGATTTCAAAACAAGAGGATGGTTTATAAAATCTTTTATGGAAATATTTTGAGATTTTATTTATGAAATTCATTTACAGGTTTACACAAAATATTTGGAAAATATTTATCAAAATATTTTATTCCCAAATATTATGCGACAATGGTGAAGTATTTAAAATATGATGAAGGCCAAGACTATGGGGAAAATTTTCAACATAATGTCAGCCAATAATAAATTCACAAGTCAAAATTGAAAATTCAAATTAAATTTATTACCCCTCCTCACACTTCATAAATTAATATTGTTTTACTATGGTATAAAGAGGACAAATGCATGAAATATAAAATTTGGATAAATACTTATCCAAATATTTTACAGAAGTAGAAAGGGAAAGTAAAAGATAGTTACCAACGATGGAAAAACAAGACATGGCTTTTAAAAACCGTGGGAAGGAAATTAGTCGATGGTTTTTATAAAGTGTGTTTATGAATCTCATTTATTCATCAATATATAAATTTAGGAAACAAGACATGGATTTCAAAACAACAGGATGGTTTATAAAATCTTTTATGGAAATATTTTGAGATTTTATTTATGAAATTCGTTTACAAGTTTACACAAAATATTTGTAAAATATTTTCTTCCCAAATATTTTGCGACAATGATGAAGTATTTAAAATATGATGAAGGCAAAGACTATGGGAAAAAATTTCAACATATAAGTTTGGTTTAACTCCAAAATACAAATAATTCATTGATCAACTAGGTGGAAATTATTTTCAGATTGTTTACTCAAAAATAGCAGTCAAAGGGACAGCTAGTTAATACAGGTGGCAGAGTTAATCAAGTTTAAAAGGAAAGCTAACAGGTTTAGTGAAAAAAAATTTAACCACTCCATATTCCAAGGCAGAGTATCATCATTAATAAACCAATTTTCAGATTTTAAGGCTAAATATTTTCCAGCAGTTCCAAATTTAGTGCAATTTTCCAGTCAACAACAACATTCCTCAAAGTGTGAACAGAAAATCCAAATTAGTCCATCTTTCCTATTATTTTATTCTATTTCTGAACTATTTTTATCTTTGACAGATATTTTTTTTTTTTAAAGTTTATTTTGAAATCTAAATTGAATGTGAGGAAGACTCTATAAATATTTTCTAAAAGGACTTAGAAAGTGTTGGATTGTGTATGAAGAAAAGAGCTTTACCTTGATGCAAGCTGTGAATTTTAATCAAAGTAATCAATTTCATAAATACACAGGTTGTTTTGTTCCGGGATTCTTGTGTCAAACAAATGGTGATTTTTTTCCTCATGTTGAATTTTTTTTCACTCTGAGTTTTCATATGGTTTTCCCTTCCTGATTGTTGCAAGAAGATTAAGAGTTGGATTTACTTAAATGTACTTTGCTCTGGCTTGTTTTAAACAATCTAGATGTTTTCTTCTAAGATTAAGTATAAAATTAATTTCAATATGATTTATATTTTATTTATCATATGTTTCTTTATCTCAGCCACTCTATAAAATATCTTAAGATCCAAGAATTTGCCTACGTTGCCTTGTTACAGCTACTTTTTTTATTTCTTATTGATTAGTGAGAAGTCTAATGACTCCATGCCCAATGGAATTTTCCTACATTATTCAACTAAAATTTTGAAAAACCCAACTTGAACTCTTATATCTAACCTAAAATATTGAAAGAAGGAATTAAATCATATAGAGAGAGCCCTCTCTGAAGCTGGAAGGGCTAGATCCCAGCTTTAAAAGTGTTTTGTGGTTACATTTGTAGTTTTCTTCCTCAACCTAGGAAAATTACAGTGCGCTAAAAACTCTATTGATAATTCATTAAGTGGACCCTTGAGATGGAATGGTACTAGTGAGGCATTGAGACAAATAGGTAGCTTGAGAAAATTTAACCCTTGTGGGAGTTAACTTGATTTAAACACATATGAAAGAGAAATCGGGCCATTGGGATATAACCTTGACCTTAGAAATAATAATCTTAGTGGAGTTTATTGGTCATGACTTAAAGACACATGATGCTTAGGATATTGAAGTAATGAGACTACTTCATGGTAAGAAAATTTTCAAGAATTAATTACTTGGGCCAATATTGTACCTTGAGTTGGCTTAATCAATTTAACTAGTAGTGCTAACTGAATAAGACAGGGAAAGTTGCATAAATATTCTTCAATCTTATTGAAACATTAGAGAACTTGGATTTTATTCAAATCAATTGAAGCATATATAATTAGATGTTAGGATATGACACATCAATAACACTAACATCAACTAGGTTATGACATCATCATCAAGACATCAAGATATCGGGTTACCTAATACCTTTATGTTTTCTAACCATATTCAATTGGTTTGACCCATGATATAGTTAAATAAAGAGGAAAATTGATGCAAG
>CM076571.1:776240970-776332259 GCA_034641835.2 Pinus albicaulis | reverse complement strand
TGCCAATCTGGGTTTTGCAGAAATTTTATACAAAACTACTTCAAAGAACCTGCTATAATTTTACAACCGTATTTAATTTTTGGAAACGGTTTGAGATCCAAGTAAATCACTATATTTTTCACAAACCCATTTCCTGGATTCTTGATATTTGCCACCATATGCATGTAAGTCGAGGTGGAACATGGAAGTTTCAAAATTGTTACATATTTTTTGTTGTAACTTAAATCATGTGCTAGGATCCCAAGTATGAGCTAGGAATATTCCAAGGCTTGTACCAACATATTAGTTCCATGTGGCACCTAATTTACGATTCTAAAGAAAATAAAAACACAGTTTATAATTTTGAATTTTTTCCCTCCATAAGTGTAGAACTAAGTACCAAACTGCTCGTCTGGTACGTGTAATAGGGTTCTGGAACATTCTGGTACCATGACTGTTGGAGATTTCTTACCTATTTTTGCCGAGATATATCATTCATATTATTTCCTCAATAGTGGAACATGCTCCTTGGCCACATAACCACATTAGTAAACCGTCATTGATAAAACCATATTAAAAACTCATTTAATCATTAGAAAGACAAAAAATCATTAATAATTAACCACAAGGTAAGAATAATGCATTTAGTGAAAATTGGTAACATAATAGTTACGGAATATTTTGTAAATGTATGAGTATGTCTTGTAAATGAAAGGTTTGGATAGCCAATACGATAACATATCTAGGGCTCAACAGAGGTTGAACCCGCCTGGCCCATGTGGGCCAGCCCCCAACGTGCGGTTCCAAAAACATTTGAATGTAACCATATGACTGTTGTCACATTCCATCGATGGTAAAAGTTCCATGTGCCAGCGAGTTTTGGAGGTATGTAGGGTTTGAACCCCGACCTATCCACCACCATTACAAAGACATACCAATGAGCCAATGACCCACGTTGGAAATTTGACCCGCTGAAACATATAAAAGCTCGACCTTCTCATTTGACCAGGGGAAGTGCAGCGATCCAAAGTGGAAGGGTGAACAACGAAACCATGCACGGGTGGAACCAAGAGTAGACCGGGGTCCGGAACCCTGAGCGGGGTATCATAAAATATTCCTTGAAGATTCCCTAGAGGGCCTAAGGTGACTTTGTGAGAATTTGACAAGTTTATAGTCATTTTTGCACGTTTTTGCACTAGGAATTCAGTGGTGATGTTTGTTTCTTTAGTTGAGCTCTCCAGTTTTAGTCCATCTTCCATATTGGAGGTATAAGGATCCTTTTTGTAATTTTTCTTGTACTTGATCTCTTTGATGCCACGTAGCCCACATTAGGTGAGCTCTGCAATAATTTTTTTGTGTTTTGATATCATGCTCGTTTATACTTTTCTGCTTCATTTTCATGTGCTTTAATTTATCTTATTGACATGCTCTGTCATATGTAATTATTTATGCATCTTTAAGCAAAATTTCATGGATAATAGATCCATTATAGCATTCATTGTGCAGATGGGGTGGAAAATCCACCAGATGGATGTGAAGACCTCCTTTCTCATTGGTGGCGCATAGGAGGAAATTTACATAGAGCATGCAGAATTATTTTAGACATATGATCGATATTCGCATGTTTGCAGACTCAAGAGAGTATTGTATGGTCTCAAACAGGTGCCTCGAACATGGTACACTTGAATCAATAGTTATATCAATGGATTGGGCTTCACCAAAAGTGTAGCAGATGTGAACCTTTATCACATTGTGGTAGGTGGTAAGTTTCTTATTCTTGTTTGTATGTTAACGATTTAATATTGACAGGTGGTGAGCCGTTGATCCACTCTTGTAAAGAGGATCTTGAATTTGAGATGAAAGAAATGGAATTAATGCATTACTTCCTCAGCTTAGAAGTATGGCAAGGGGATGGTGAATTGTTTATGTCTTAGCAGAAGTATTCCTTTGACATACTTAAAATATTTCACACATATAATTGTAAGCCCATGGAAATACCTCTAGCTACAAATTGAAGGAAGGAGAATGCCACTTCAGGTGAAGAGGTTGATGCTACCATTTACAGGAAGTTTGTGGGGTCTTTGATGTATCGTGTGAACATAAGACCTGACATGTGTTGTGAAATAACTAGTTGAGTCAAGCTATGGTGAGGCCTACCAAGTTTTATTGGAAGGAAACAAAGCATGTGTTGCGGTACCTCAGAGGCACTATCGAGTATGGATTATCGTACAGGAGGACAGAAGGAGTGAAGCTTCAAGGCTTGAACGATGTAGATTGGGTAGGGTTTTCATCAGATGGGAAAATTACTTCAGGTGTTATCTTCAGGATTGGGTCCACAGTTATTTGCTAGTACAAAAGGAGTAGAGGTCTGTGGCGCTCAACTCATAAAAGGTTGAATAGATGGATTCAAGTCAAGCAACATGGGATTCCATATGGATGAGGAAAATAATTGTGGTGCTTTTCAGTCAGGAGATGGATTTGACAGTGATATATTGCGATAATCATATTTGCATTAAGCTCTATGAGAATATGGTATTTCATGACAAGTCCAAGCACATTAATATCTCGTATCATCATTTGCAGGATTGTGTGCAGAGGAGAATTATGCTGCTATAATACATTCCAATTGCGGAGTTAGATTTTGACATCTTGACAAATGAATTTTCAAGAGGTAAATTTGAATTCCACAAGTGCAAGATATGGGTGGTGAAAATTCCATTTCTTACTAAGAGGGAGTGTAATGTACCAAGAAAGGCTCAATTTGACTTTATCCTTAGTTAAAATTGATTAAATTTAATTTCCACATCAGTGGGACAACTTGGAGGCTATTAACTAGTGTAACATGGCTCTTGTCACCTAGTTATCTCAATAAAATCGAGTTATATGGCTTTGAGTTTAGTTATGCATGTGTGGTTGCTAAATTTTAGTAATCTAGTTCAGTCACTTTCAATTGTATTCATTTAACTGACCTCTAACTATTGATAGAGTCATTTGAAGGTCAGTTGTGCAGTGGGACAACCATCTAACTCATAGATTTGTCATTTAACTGATCAATCATCCAAAAATTGCTAATGCATGCAAGGAATTTGAGTTCCTCGGCAAGAGTGGATATGAAAAGGCAGTGCAACAAGAGTTGTATACTACTCATAGTGTATAAGTGTTGCATGAATTCAGAAGATTAGTTCTTGGGAATTTCACAATCAATTAGGAGGAAATTCCTAAATAATAGGGGATAATTTCCTCAGGAATTGCACAATGAAATATTAGGCTTAGTGGGAAAATATTTGGCTAAGTGTTGGTGAGACGTTCTCATTGAGCACAGAGAATAGTTTGTCTTTTGCAGGTTGAGCTCAAAGTTGGAGTTAGCAATTGTAATAGTTTCTTTATTCAACTGATTAACGAAAAGATGCTTGAGGGGTTTTTCCCAGTTGGGTTCCCCTATAAATAATTATGTATTTGTTGGTTTTCTTATTGCATGTTTATGCATGTTGTTCTTAACTTTCATTTCCATTCCGCAAATCAGTAGAGTAGAATTGTGTCTCTTGATTTTAGATTAAATTTATTTAGCAGTAATTTCTACACTAAAGCATAGTCTCTAGGATCGTGTTGACATATTCAACTTTTCCATTCCTTTGTAGGTAATAAGCTAATGAATATCGGTGCTAAAAACCTAAAAGTGAAGCTAGATCCCACCAAAATTAATCTTCAAAGTGTCATCCATGGTCAGAAACCAGTTGTTTCAAAAACCCAAATCGAGCAATGACATAGTTAAAGAAGAAACATGCCACAATTGTCCAAATTTACTGAAGGTGGGCATGGCCTCGATCTATTTGGTGAAGTTATAAACATCCACAATAATGTACTTATGGCCATTGGATGAGGTAGGTTTACACTCCATAATGGTGATATCCCATTTATAGAATGGGTCAGCCGTGATCATGGGGTGAAATAGGGAAGCTGGAGCCCTTGCGAAAATATTTGGCAGTTAGGGTAGTCATGTTTAACTACCTCAATGTAGTTGCTAAAGGGAGAATTCCAAATTTCTCGGCACACATGATTTTCTAATTAGTGGTCATTCCTGAGAGGTGACCACCACATACATCACTATGGAAAGCATTAAGCCCGGACATGCTCAACTTCAACATGAGTGATACAATGACATAGAATGGTATCGAAACCATGACAATAGATATAATCACTTAAAATAATGTAGGGGGGGGATTGGTGACGAATACATCATCAATCATCACAAGTTAAATGAGGAAAAAAATTCTAGTTTCACAAATATGTGAGGATTTCAGCATACCATGGGTCATCAAATGATATGGAAAATAGGTGTTCATCCAAAAGGGCATATTTCAATTTTGGGTCTTGCACCTTGATGGGAAATTCAGAAATGAACTTAGTAAGGGCCAAGACTTTCTTATGATCCAATAGGTGTACTTCATGTTGATGGCCCATCGACTCAACAAGAAGGCCATGGAGTTAGAATTAGTAGCGACCCGGCTGGTGTGCATAAAGATATAATAACGTAGTTTTTTGACAGAGAACACAACAAAAAATGCCAGCTTCTCCTGATGGGAATAGGACACCGATGATCCACTGAGGTTATTTCTCACATAATATATGACGTGTTCGGTATAGTTGTGATGTTCTTAGATGAGGACCTTGACTATTGCATAAGTGGGAGCCAAGATATATAAAAATGAATTCCTTTTGAAATTTAGGTTTTCTAATCAAAGGAGCAAAGATGAGGGCACATTTAAGTGCATCAAATGAAATTTTTTCCTAGTCATCCCATACAAATAGAATATTCAACCGAAGGAGATGAAGAAACATATCAGAATTGGTGGCGTAGTCGGGAACGAATATATGCAAGAAGTTGGCTTTCCCTTGAAGGTCTACAACTGGTGTATGTTGCAAGGGGGAGGGAATTCAACTTGTTATAGGTTTTCCTACATGAGGGTTAGCAAAGAAAACTTCTCCTATGGTGGTAAATAGGCTAACAACAATTATCCGGGTTGCACCTTAAAAGAAGTAAATGTTCATGTTTTATAATCACATCTGCATAAAAGAATAAAACCACACAACATATAGTAGATCTAAAACACATAATGATTACAAGGCTATATTTCCCAAAGTAAAAACATTTTTATTAAATGATATCACATGTGAAAAATATCCTTTAGAATGGATAAAGAGGCATCCCCCTTGGGAGGGTTCTTTAAGATCCTTGATCTGCAGCTGCAATTTATTTCTCTCTCCAAAAATTGTTTTGATGATCCACAAACATAAAATAAAAATAAAAGAAGATGGTGAGGTTGTCACTAGATCAAAATTTTGATGATAATCATGGTCAAGGAGAATGAAAAGAGAAAACCTCTCTGTTTATAATAAAATGTTGAGTTAGATTTGAGGTGGTCACAAAATAAAATATTGTGTGGACCAAATCAAGATCTAACCAATTTTGGTATTTTATTATGGCGCAGTCTAAATTTTAGATGAAATGGCTTTTTTCTGGTTAATTTTAACAAAAAATCAACAGAGATTTTTAAAAACTTGAATTTAAGTTGTTTAACCTATAGAACTCAAGTGCCCCAGGGGTTTTCTAGTGTGTTTAATCCATTTATGCATTCAAAATTGTATTTTAAACAACAAAAAATACAATCTTTCTTGAAATTATATCGCTAGATTCCCGAAATATTATTTCATCTACAATTTAGACTACGCCTATTATTATTATTTGTAAGAGGTAAAGGTCAAAGAATGATCAATAACCTTTATCTAGATAACTAGCTCAAAAAATAATGATTTGTTGAGTTAATTAATAAAAATAGATAAAATAATAAGAATTAATTAATAAATAAATGAGTTTATTAAATTACTCATTAAGTGAAATGGTAAAATAATTTATAATAATGATTTAATAAATTATTTTATAAAAATGTTTAAAGGATTAAAGAATAATCAATAATTAAATGATTTATTGCATTATTCAAAATGTGACTAAAATATTTTCAATTATTTTCACTTTAATAAGTAAACATATGAGAATAACATAAAATTAATGAAGTTATGAGTTACTATCATGTAGTAAATTAATTAATCAAAATAAATTTTAAAAAAAATGGTTCCTTAAACTCTTTCTTTGAGTGAAATTGAGTTTTAATGTTTAACAATTCATACTACATCACATATTTCGTTCTACCTAATTAATTATGGCTAAATGATCACTCTTTAGGGCATAACACATTTTTTTTTTAATCCTCTCCTTATACTAATATATAATTCTTCTCTTAATTCTTTAATCTTTAATTCAAAATTTTAATATTGTATTTCCACACACTTATATTCATTCTTCTTAAACTCAAAATTTTTCTTATATTTTATTCTAAAAAAATTGTTTTATCTCCATAATTTAATACTAATAACATAATATAATTTTCTCCTCTTTTCTCATTTTTCTCCCTTGTATATTTTGAGGACTTTCTTTAACTAATCTTCATTCACGTTTATTCTCGAAGATGTATCTCCAACCCAATATAACCCTATATATTGGTGAATATTTTATTTAACTTTTAGATGAAAATGTTAATTTCTTAACTCACTTCTTATTATTTAATTTTTTTCTAATTTAGTTAATTTTAACTCATTTAACTTATTTTTGACATATAACTTTTAAATTAGGAATTACACCAATGTTTTTTTTTATGTTTTGGATCAATCACCTTCGAATTTGAAGTTATTTATTCCAACATATCTAATCCAATTTTGTTTACAAATTATTGATATAACACTTTTTCACTGTCATTGCAAATTTTATGTGTTCTTGATGATGGGTGTAGTGTCCACTCCAAAGATCAAACATTGCAAAAAATCTATATAGTTTAACTCCAGAAATTTACACAACATATTGACAAACTGCGAAACCCTCCACATTCTAAAAATAAATTATTTTTTTTAACCAAAATGAGGATATTCCACTTTGTGGAATCGATAACTTCATACATATAGATGCCACTATTTCACCAAGTAGAACAACTTTTTCACAAATGCCGGAAGGGCCAACTTACAACTTGTCTCTGTAGACTTAAACCCATGTAGCTAGGAACACAAAACATGTGTCATACCACTTGAGCTAAGTCTCTTCGACAATATAAAGCATATGTTAACTAGTTAATGTTTTGATCATTTTTAGCCCATTAACTTACAACTTCTCTCTGCAGACTTAAACCCATGCAGTTAGGAACACAAAACAAGTGTCATACCACTTGAGCCAAGTCCTTTCGACAATATAAAGCATATTTTAAGTAATAGATGTTTTGATAATTTTTAGCCCATTTTTGAAGTGTATATATATATATATATACACACTTTAACAAATTATAATTGTTTTTTTATTATAAAATTTTACACTACTATTTTTTTTGTCAAATTTTTTGTGATCTTCTAGGTTTAATCTGTGGCTTGAGAAACTGTGACCTAGGGGCATCTCGTCAGTTAAAGTCACTTGTGGATCGCACCCTGCCTAGGCCACATCAACCCTAATCTATGTGAATTTTTTAGCATATCTCCTCCCCTTAGCACGAGCACAACTGTCTCCATGAAGTTTGATCCTGGGTCACTTTGCTAACAAGGCACATCCTCAACTAGTTATGCTAGCAAAACACTTTATACTACTGTTTAAAAATGAATAAAATCTACAATATTAATTTATAAACATTTTAGCTATCTAAATTTAAAAATTTTAAAATATCACTATTATATTAATAGTTATAATAATAATAATATATATAAATAGTTATCAAAGTTATTTAATTAAATTTACATAAATTAAAGAATTTAAATATACCATAATACCTAATTATAAACAAATAAATAAGTCATAATGTTTATGGTCTTTCCGGTTCCAAATTTCAACAAAGTAAGTCATAATACTTATAATTATAATTGTTGTTTCATTCATATAGATATCATGTGATGAAAATAAATACAATTAATAATAAAATACTTAAAAATTTCACTGAATTTAAATAAAATATTATAATTTACTTTATTATATAATAGATAAATATAATTATGTAAAATATTTTAAATAGAACATTATAATATAATGTATTATAAGATAGATAAGTGTTAAATGAACCACAAATTATAAAAAGTTATATTATCATGTTTCATAATTCATTATATTTCGTTATTTATTATTATTTATATTTTTAATTTTAATTTTTAAAACAAATGTATTTTAATTATAATATTTTTTTAATGAAAATAAATATTATTTTAATACATTTTTTTTCTTACTTAGTTATATGAGTTTTGAAATGATTTTAATAATACACCTCATCACTATATATTTTATGTCCCATAAATATTATAGAAAAATATTTTAAATTTTCACAAATTCTATTAATTTTATATATATATATATATCTATATATATATATATATATATATATATATATATATATATATATATTCTGGGGTACAAATTATTTTAGATGGTTCTGAGAGATTTTGCTTGTCGTTCTTCTTTTAACCAAAGTTAAATTCCTCAATTAACATGTAAATAATTCTTAGGTTAGTTTAAATAGTCATTTACAAACCATATATATATATATATATATATATATATATATATATATATATATATATATATATATATATATATATATATATATATATATATATATATATATATATTTATTTTATATAATTATCTTGATCACAATTGTGCATGGGGAGTTACAACTATATTTGGAGATGAATACCTTCAAATGGAGCCCAAAAATTAAACAAAACTTATTCATTATTTACAACATATTTCCCTAAATCCAAGCCACCAAATTTTTTTTATATTAAACATAGGATTCATCCTTAATCCACTAAGCAATGAAGGATGGTTTTACTTGACCATTAATCATCAACTCTCCAAAATTCAAAATGCAACTTTGGTTGGCACATTGATCTAGTCACTGGTTATTATCCCTTAATAACAGAAAAAATCAATATAAATATCTATTTATTTAGAATAGAATGAGACTATGTCTATATTGTATAAATTTGATCCCTCTCCACTAGTAATAGGGGTTAACATGGATCTATGTTGGTTCATATTCTCCACACCCAAATTAAATCCTCTAACTAACATGTAAACCCAAATTCATATGAAGGTGTTGGGTATGTGTTATATTCTTTCCACAAATAATCACGTGTGCGGAGGTAAGAGGGGGCGTGATAGCCCCCCCTATCGGGGTCCGGGGCAGCCCCCCGTCGAAAATTTTTTGGTCCTTAATTTCCGGTGGGCGGTCCGTGCCCATGGTTTTGTGCATGGTTTTGCATATGGTTTTGGGGTACGATGGTTTTCGGCCCCTGGTATTTTTGTAGATCTGGTCAAGGGGACTATGGTTATGTTCTAATCCTAGGTTAATGGATTAGGGTTTATGTATGCTTCGACATGTATATATATGTGTTGTAACACTAAAATGAATATAATGAAAAAATCAAGCTGGTCGTCCTGATTTGGGATCCAGGGGAAAATCTCTGTGTTTATCTGTTTTGTGTTATGCTCTCACTTTTGTTTATTTTCTGTTATAAGATTCGTGTGTAGATAATTTTTGTTCAGGGTTAAAACCTACATAAGGGATCACTTCTTGTTAGCTCAACCATGGATGCTAACCCCGAGGATTTTGAGAGAATTAAACTGGTGACCTTTTAATAACAAAGGTACTTTAAGGACATTAGATTTATTTTAGATGGTTTATAGGAATTATTGTTATTCTCCTCACCCAAATTCAATCCCTCCAATTAACATGTAAACTTTCTTGCAATTAGTTTAAATAGTCATTTATAAACCACACACCCGTATGTATGTATGTATGTATGGTTTGCACATATATATATAGAGAGAGAGAGAGAATATTTGTATTAATTGTAAATATGTGCCCAAATCACAGTTGTACATGGGGATTTACAACTATATTTGGAGGTGAAAACCTTCTAATAGAGCCCCAAAATTAAACAAAATTTACATTACATATAGCCTATTTAAAATTATAAAGTATGTTTGTATGTATGGTTTGCACATATATATAGAGAGAGAGACAGAGAGAATATTTGTATTAATTGCAGATATGTGCCCAAGTCATTATTGTACATGGGGAGTTACAATTATATTTGGAGGTGAAAACCTTCTAATAGAGCCCTAAAATTAAACAAAGCTAATATTACATATAGCCTATTTCAAATTATAATCCTTGTTTACGACATATTTCCCTAAATCCAAGTCCCAAATTTTTTTCATATTGAACATAGGGTTCATCTTAATCTACTAAGTGATGGAGGATGTTTTTAATTGACTGTTAATAATCAGCTCTCTAAATTTCAAAATGCAACCTTCGTTGGCACATTGGTCTAGTCCTTGGTCATTATCCTTTAATAATAATAAAAAACATTGTAAATATATATTTATTTAGAATAGAATGAGACTATGCATATATTGTATAAATTTGATCCCTTTTGGCGCAGGATAGGGGTTAACATGGATCTATGTTGTTTCTTATTCTCCATAACCAAATTCAATCTTCTAACTAATATGTAAACACGAATTCACATAAAGGGACCAATTCTTGTGGGCTCAACTATGGAGCTTAACCCCAAGAGTGACGAGGTAATCGAACCAGCAACCTCCCAATATCAAAGGTACTTTAAGTGTGGAGACTCCAACAATTAAGCTAGCCTTCGGGGTTATATTTTTCTCAAAATATATCTACATATAATTTATATTTTTTTAAATAATATTCAAATACAATATTAAAAATATTAAATTTATATAATAAGGGTTAACTAAAATGGTGAATTGCTAAAAGCACCTTGCTCTCAATTGATCAATTCTCCTCATTACCCTTGAGGTGATTAGTTTAGTTGGTGGGATGTGATTCTTGGCTGGATTTTCCTAGATTTTCCTAATAATAATAATAATAAAATTTATGCTTATGTGATCATAGTAATTTTTCCAAAATCTTTCGGTTGTAATCACATTGAACATAAAATTGTCGATGCTTTTCGAACCAACCAATGTGGTTCATCTTCATCTTTAGGACGAGATGAGAAATCAGATCCAGTCATTAAGCCTATATAGATGTAGAGAAGGCCAAATAGTTGTTGGAACAACAGCTAGTATGACTAGGAAGGAAAATTATTTATGATAATTTTTTTTTTAATATATAAAGTTAAAATTTTATTATAAAAAATGTATTAATAGTATAAATTCAAATCAGCCATTAGAATAACAGCTAGTTTGACTCCAAAGACCAATTTCATTCATTTATTATTATTATTATTATTTCTTTTTAATATTTTTTATATTTTTTGAATCAACATAATGAAATTAATAATGAAAAAAATAAGGGCAGGGATCCAATGGTCAATCCTAGCAATAGCTTTAGCTTCTTAGATGCATATGTGATGGTTTGTCTTTTAATTTATCGACCCATTTCGCCAATGTAAAGAGTCCCACAAGAGCATGGGATAATGTAGACACCTTTTCCATCCTTGGGATTCACCGGATCTTTAACCGATCCGAAGGAGCTACTAATGGTGTTTAGGGGTTTGAAAGTAAAAGAAATCTTATGCTTCTTAAGGATCCTTACAACCTTATGAGTGGTTCCTTGAATAAAGAGAATGTGCACTCCAAAAAACTATTCTTTAAGATCTTTTTTATTCATATTATGACTTTTTCAATTTTTATATAAAATTAATTAAAAGTAAATTATTTAAAAATTCATTTTTCAAATTTTTACCCTTAAAAATATGCAAATCATAATAACCAAATCATAATGAAATATTCACAAATAGTTTTATAATTGTAAAAATAAAATAAAATCTGTGGTATCCTCATTAAGAGTTAACTAGTATTAACTAGTTAAAGACAATTTGTTTATTTTTATTTTCTGACAAGAAAGACTTAATTGTTATTGTTTATGAAACAAAATTATTATTTTATTTTTGGTTATTGAATTAATAGGAGGAACTAATGAATGGAAAGAAAATATTTTAAGCTGTTGGTAAAAGTTTCTAAGAATAGGAGGTGGTTGGGGACAGTTGGAGAAACAGTTACCTACTCCTTTGAGGATAAAGTTGAATCCCAGGGGAGTGGTAGGGGTTCGATGAGTTTTGGTAAGGAGGGTGAAGTATTTTCTAGAGCTGGTTGAGGACCAGTTGAAAATAGCTTTCTGTAACCCTTGTAAAACTAGAATATCTGATTGTGACTGGATTGGCCCTCCAGAGGTCACAGTAGAGAAATTCCACTGTTAACCCGTGGCACCGTACAAAATTCTGGAGCTAAGGGGCAAGAGGAGGATGTCATAGCCTCCCTTGATGGTTGGGAGGACCACAGTTTGAAAGATTAATTTTTTTCCAGATAAGTATGCAAAACTTGTGTATAATGAACTACAGTTTTTAAATGAAGGATTTAGACTGTTCATGGTTTTACTGGTTATATATTTCTTCTGTGAAGAACTGAATATCGAAGTTATACTAAGGGTCTGGCATGCTTTCTCTGTATAAATGAAGTTTTTATATGTATATTAGTGGAATAATACTCTGTGTAGAGGAAAGAAAGATTTTATTACTATATTCACATATATCTAATTATAAGGTCTGAGGTAAGACTCTGCAAGTGTTATTTTTTTAAAAAAATAATGTGTATAGAGTTTCTATGCTTCTACAAGAACATAGAGTATCACTTTAACACAGTCATAAGCACACTGTTTGAACAATTACTGAAAATACCCAGTAAGGAAGCAAACAATGAAACGAAAAGTATATATGGAAAAGTATGCATGCTGTAGTATACATTGAGATTATATTCTCTGAGTACTGTTATTGTAGTAAACAATAGTTAAGGAGGCTTAGAACTTGAGGTGCTGGGTTTGGTCCGAAACCCTACCCTGCCCCTTGCTCTTTAAAAAAAACTATACACAGTCCTCTCAAACGGTGGACTGGTTACCGTAAGACCTAAGTTGAATTTCGAATAATTAAGCAAGACTGGCGGTGTGTAAGACACTGTAACACTCTGTTCAGAGACAAGAATCATAAATTATTTAACAAGAAAATATAGAAACCCTCATCGCAGTAACATGCAATGAGAAAATAAACTTTAGGTACATGACAATCATTTGTATAAACGGAGAAATAAATTGCTCATGAGTACCATACGAAAATAATGAATTTCTTTTGAAATAGAAAACCCGAGTGAAAGCTCTTAGAACATTAGATGAATGTAACGCATAGCCCTACATGCAGTAAGAAACTAACCGCAGAGGCCGCTATGCATATAAATTCTCATTCCTTTCCAAGACCAGTATAGCATATACAAGAGAAACAATTTACAGCATCCTTACTATCGAAAAAATGTAGATAGTAGTGGAATCTAAGCTAATACACATAATAAATCTCATAAGATGTGGAGCTTCAAGAAATAAAAACGATGAAGTTCTATACTTATAAATAGAAGGTAAAATGGCACCATGTTCAGGGTTTCATAAAAAATGACCGAACAGGCATTCAAGGCCTCGGCCGTAATAATAGAACAAGAATAAATTTTACTGTTCATGAAGCTCTGCAAGTCAATAACAATACTTGTATTTCAACTGTAGCGAAACCCTAGAGTCCTTACATAATAAGAAAATTTATATGTTGCGAGTTTTTTTTTAAACCCTAAGTCGGGTAGTAAAAACCCAGGTCTCTTCCTATGCATGCCATTGAAGTTACGGCTACCAAATTCTCGTTACAACACAGAGTACCTGTGGACGAGAGAAGCAACATTAGCCGCGACAAGAGATTAAGCTATGAAAGGCTAGAAGTAGGGTTTGGCGAAAACCCACTAAACTGCAAGAAAACAAACTCTATTAGAATAACGAACTCATATGACAGATTAAAGATTGGCGTCAGGGTTTTCTTTTATTAAAAAAAGGGGGTCTAACCAAATCTGATCTGGGAGAGAGCTGCTTGGGGAAGCTTACCTATTTGGATTCGAATCTCAGAAAGCTTGGAATATGTAAAAATGTTACAGGTTAGTAAAGCTTGCTCTGAAGCTTGTAAACGATAAATTGCAACCTGCAGGCAGATTAAAACCCTTAACAGAATTAAACGGAAAGGCAGGGTACCTTTTTCGTTGATTTTCTCCAAGGTTAGTCGAAAGGCTTAACACCCTCGAGCAAGTAAGAGAGCCATGACTCTCCGCAAACTATAAATCCTGTATGAATACCAAATCCCCAGAAAAACAAAAGATGAAATCAGCTCATAGCGTTTGTAATCAAGTCGAGGTAGAGTGGGGTTAACCTAGCGAATGGAGCTTACCTTTAAGACCAAAATCGCGATGGAGAAACCAACGAGGAGCTGAACCTTGCTAGCGTGCCATGGAGGAGTGTTACAGCTGCAAGACTACCAAACTGGTAGAAGACTCCGGACTTTTTCCCTCGTAATTTCAATGGAAACTGAAGCATGTTTTACAACTGTCCTGGTAGTAAAAGCCATGTACAACTACATGGCTAGGATTGACATCTATGCCTCGGCAAGAAGGAATATCATGCCAAGTGGCATGTTCTTACCCGATACAAAGCTTCATACTAAGTTAATTAATGATCAAGATTTCATTAATAAATGTATATCAGAGATCGAGTTGAATGACTTGAGTATTAGATTTAACTTTCAAGTGTAAAGTACTGTAATAATAATTTTCAATCAAATTACATGTTTATGTATTAAATGATTAAGACAATTAGTATATGCGTATGAGAGCCATAACCGAATATGAACTTTAGTGAACCACAAGTTTATGCATTGTTAATGATGCCAACTCAGAATTTTAGAATTGGTGCTTATATATATTTATAGTACTTAGATCTATAATAAACTTGGGTAACAAAGGAATTTAGGTGTAAATGTTGTAATATGCTATGTGGAACAATTTTTTTTTAATTAGAGTAATTAATTGTTGGTGAAAGTGACAAGTGGTATCAAAGCCGGTTGCTACACTGGAATCTGAATGGTCTACTAACAGTGAAGTTGTGTATGTGTTTAGTGCACTGAGAGGAAGAGAGTGAAATGAGGGAAGTTACAACATCTCAGTCACAACCAGAGGATACTCAAGTCCCAACAGTTATGAATCCAGAAATGTGGGTTCAATTAATTGTGGAACAACACCAAAAGACAAGTCGATTGCTTGAGGAACAGCAACATCAAACTACATTTTTGCTAAATACAGTACAGTAACTACAAGAAGAAATGATAAGAGTCCGGAAGGACAATGAGAGGTTGTTACAAGATCAAGAAAAGATTCTGAAAGTTTGTCTGATAAACAAAATCAGGAGATGGGACATCCTAGTGCTGAAAAATAATTATCAATGGAACAGGAAGATTAGCAAACTATGAAAAACACTATAGGCAGGACTGAAAAGAGTCCCTCCGAAAAGAGAAAAAACATAAATTATAATGAGGCGAAGTCGAGCAATTTGTCCAACCAGCAAGATCTTAAAAGATAGAAAGTGGAACTGCAGGGGGAATCTCGTAAAATTAAGCCACCAACATTTGATGGTGAGGCAGAGGAGGCAGCTGAAGCCTGGTTAATCAATATAAATAAGTAATTGCAGGTATATGAATATAGCAGCAATCTGAAGGCCAGATTGGCTATATACCAGTTACGAGAAAAAGCCACCCTGTGGTGGGAAGAGGTGAAGAATGTACGCAACATTGATGAACGAGATATCACATGGGAACTGTTTTAGCAGTACTTTAAGGACAAGTACTTGACAGAAAGATTTTATGATGACAAAGCTAAGGAATTCCATGATCTTCGGTTGGGACAAATGACCATGGACGATTATGTTACAAAATTTACTTCCCTGTTATGTTACGTTCCTTATCTCTGAGAGGAAAAAGCCAAGGTGCAGAGGTTCTTGAGCAGTTTACCTGCTCATATGAGAGAACAGATAGAATTTTTTAACCCCCAGACCATGGATGAGGCTATCCATAAAGCATGAAGGTGCTATCAGCAGAACAAGGCCAAGGGTGAAGGAGGAAAAAGCTGGCAGCCAAAGAAAAATCAGAAAAATAAATCTACTTTTAAAAGCAAAAAAAGCAGCAACTTTAAAGGCTAAGCACAGAACTCTATTAGCAAGCAGTTTGGTAAAAATCATCAAAGAACCAAGTGGCCAGTGGAGGAGAAACCCACAAAAGCATCAAGCAAGCCAGATCAGGGGCAGATTTCTAAACCTCCCCTACAGTGCTGGGGTTGTGGGGAAGCTCATTACTATAAAAACTATCCCCAACGGAATAAAAGTGAAACTGTAGAAAATCTGCATGAGGCATCTATGGTAGGGGACGTGGCGTGTAACATACCCCGCATCAATGCAGCCTTGGAAGATCGGCAGGTTGATTTTCAGCCCACAATGATCGAACTAGAAGGTACTTTACTAGCTAAACCTGTTTCAATTTTGGTAGATCCTGGAGCAAGTTTGAGTTATGTAAGTCCCAAGTTAGTGGAAATGTGTAAATTGAAGGAACAGAAATTTAAGAATTCTTGGCTAGTACATCTAGCTACTGGGGCAAAACAAAAGGTAACGGCGAAAGTTCCTAACTGTGTGCTGGGAGTGGCAGAACAACAGCTACAGGTAGATCTAAATATCTTACCACTGGGGTCTTATGATGTATTATTGGGTATGGACTGGTTGGAAAGACACTGGACCCTAGTGGACTGTAAAGAAAAGATTATCTACTTCAGAATGCAAGATGGCATGCGAAAATAAATTCAAGGAATTAAAAAGCCTGTGCAATTACGACCAATAACAGCATCCCAAATGGGTAAGTGTATCAGAAAGGGATGTCAACTGTATGCAATAGAAGTAGGATATGTTGACTCCAAGGAAAAGGATCCAATAATGGAAGATATTCCTATAGTACAGGAATTTCTGGATGTATTTCCAGAAAACATTCCTGGTTTGCCACCCAAGAGGGATATTGACTTTACTATTGAATTGCTACCAGGAGCCTCTCCGGTGTCAAGAGCCCCTTATAGAATGAGTGTACCATAATTAACAGAGCTGAAGATACAGTTACAAGAACTGTTAGACAAGGGCTATATCCGCCCAAGTGTGTCTCTGTGGGGAGCACCAGTCCTTTTCGTTAAGAAAAATGACGAAACCTTACGCATGTGTATGGACTACAGGTAGCTTAATAAGCTAACTGTTAAGAACAAATACCCCTTACCAAGAATCGATGATTTATTCGATCAAGTGAGAGGGGCTAATGTGTTCTCTAAGATAGACTTAAGATATGGATATCATCATATTTGGACTAAGGATGAGGATATTTGCAAAACAACATTCCACACTCGATATGGACATTATGAATTCGTGGTGCTACGCTTTGGATTGACAAACACACCAACAACCTTTATGAGGTTGATGAATGGCATTTTTATCAGTTTTTGGATAATTTTGTACTTATTTTCATAGATGACATACTGATATACTCAAAAAGTGAGGAGGAACATAAAGAACATTTGAGAATAGTTCTGGAAATGCTGAGGAAGCATCAGCTTTATGCTAAGTTTAGAAAATGCGATTTCTTTAAATCAGAAATCCAATACTTGGGACATGTTATATCAGCTGAAGGGATAACTGTTGATCCCAAAAAGATCAAAACTATTATGGAATGGCGAGTACCTCGGAATGTGGCGGACATTAGATCATTTATGGGTCTAGCTGGTTATTATAGAAGGTTCATAGAAGGTTTTTCTAAAATTTCTTTCCCTATTACATCTTTGCAAAAGAAAGGCAAGCCTTTCAAATGGACGAATGAATGTCAAAACAACTTTGAAAAGCTTAAACAACTTCTAACTACAGCTCCAGTACTAAAGGTATCTGACCCCGGAAAAGACTATGAGGTTTGTACTGGTGCAAGCAAAGAAGGAGTTGGTGCGATATTAACTCAAGAAGGTAAAGTGATAGCCTATGAGTCTAGGAAGCTGAAAGAACATGAACATAAATATTCTTCTTATGACTTGGAACTTACAGCAGTAGTGCATGCCCTCCGAGTATGGAGGCATTATCTGTGGGGTAAAAGATTTGTACTTAAAACAGACCATAGCTGCTTGACTAATTATTTTAAGCAAGCAGATTTAAATTCTAGACAGGCAAGATGGAATGCCTTTTTGAGTGAATTTGACATGGACATACAACATGTTAAGGGGAAGGAAAATCGAGTTGCAGATGCGTTAGGCAGAAAACTGCACAGTATTTATGCCTTATACTATAATCAGCTAGAAAGCCAACTGTTGGAACAGTTAAAAGAAGAAGCACAGAAGGACCCATAATATAAATTCTGGTGGCAGCAAATGGAGGATGATAAGAAGCAAGGCAAGACATCAGAGTATGGAAGGAACAAAGATCAGGTGTTGACTTTTCGCGGAAGAATCTATTTGCCTAATCGTGTGGGTCTTAAGGAGTTAATCTTGAATGAATTCCTCTGTAGCAATTATGCTAGCCATCCGAGATATCAAAAGATGCTCACTGCAATAAGAAAGGTATATTATTGGCTAAGTATGCGTAAGAATATTGCATAGTATCTAAGCAAATGTTTGGAATGTCAATAGGTTAAGGTGGAACATCAACATCCTGTAGGGCTATTGCAGCCCATACCCATTGCTAAGTGGAAGTGGGAGGTTATCTCCTTAGATTTCATCACGGGTTTACCACGAACAAAGAGGCAGAATGATTCAATCATGGTAGTGGTAGACAGATTAAGAAAATCTTCCCATTTCATACATGTACAATTTACATATAAGACGGTACAGATTGCAGATATAATTATGAAGGAAATCTTTAGGTTGCATGGCATACCTAAGACTGTGATTTCAGATCGGGATGTTAAGTTTACATCTGCATTTTGGAAAACTTTGTTTTCTGGTTTGGGAACACAGATACACTTTAGTACTACCTATCATCCTCAGACTGATGGGCAGACAGAATGAGTAAACCAAGTTCTGGAAGACATGATGCGCGTGTATGTGATGCAACAGCCAACCAAGTGGGAAGACTACTTGCACCTTGTGGAGTTTGCATATAACAATGGGTATCAGGAATCTTTGAAAATGAGTCTCTTTGAAGCATTGTATGGTAGGAAATGTCATACACCTATAAACTGGAGCAGTCCTGAAACCAAATTATTTTTGGGACCTGAAATGTTGGCTGAAATGGAAGCTGAAGTAAAAAGAATAAGGCAGAATCTGAAGGTTGCGCAAGATAGAAAAAATATTTATCCAGACAAGAAAAGGTCCTACCGTGAATTTGTGGTAGGGGACCATTTTTACATAAGAATTAAGCCTAAAAGAAGTACCATGAGATGGACCTCTTGTGCCAAATTGGCTCCCCGGTACTGTGGACCTTTCCAAATATTGGAAAGTGTGGGACCAGTAGCCTATATATTGGCTTTACCCAACCATATTCAAGTACACAATGTGTTCCATGTGTCCTTGCTGAAGCGATATGTACATGATGAAAAACATGTAATTCATTGGTAGAATATTCAGGTAGGAAGAAGGATAAAAAAAATCCTAACTTGAAGTTTGAATAAATTTAAGAGTGCTGACTTGAAAACACTTTTGTTTTTTTAGGTAGAATTGGACGGAGAGTTTCTGGTAGAGCCGCAACACATACTTGACCAAAGAGAAATTGAACTCCGCAAAAGAGTATTTATCCAGGTTAAAGTGCAGTGGAAGCACTTCGGACCGGATGAAGCTACTTGGGAGGATGAAAAATTTATGCGGGAAGCCTACCCGGAGCTCTTTTCAGAGCTGGGTTGAAACACCGAGGACGGTGTTACTTCCAGGGGGGGAAGATGTGATAGCCTCATTAAGAGTTAACTAGTATTAACTAGTTAAAGACAATTTGCTTATTTTTATTTTCTGACAAGAAAGGCTTAATTATTATTGTTTATGAAACAAAATTATTATTTCATTTTTGGTTATTGAATTAATAGGAGGAACTAATGAATGGAAAGAAAATATTTTAAGCTGTTGGTAAAAGTTTCTAAGAATAGGAGGTGGTTGGGGACAGTTGGAGAAACAGTTACCTACTCCTTTGAGGATAAAGTTGAATCCCAGGAGAGGGGTAGGGGTTCGATGAGTTTTGGTAAGGAGGGTGAAGTATTTTCTAGAGCTGGTTGAGGACCAATTGAAATTAACTTTCTGCAACCCTTGTAAAACCAGAATATCTAATTGTGACTAGATTGGCCCTCCAGAGGTCACAGTAGAGAAATTCCATTGTTAACTCGTGGCACCGTCCAGAATTCTGGAGCTAGGGGGTAAGAGGAGGACGTCATAGCCTCCCTTGATGGTTGGGAGGACCACAGTTTGAAAGATTAATTTTTTTGCAGATAAGTATGCAGAACTTGTGTATAATGAACTACAGGTTTTAAACGAAGGATTTAGACTGTTCATGGTTTTACTGGTTATATATTGCTTCTGTGAAGAACTGAATATCAAAGTTCTGCTAAGGTTCTGGCATGCTTTCTCTGTATAAATGAAGTTTTTATATGTATATTAGTGGAATAATACTCTTTGTAGAGGAAAGAAAGATTTTATTACTATATTCACATATATCTAATTATAAGGTCTGAGGTAAGACTCTGCAAGTGTTCTTTTTTTTTTTAAATAATGTGTATAGAGTTTCCATGCTTCTATAGGAACATAGAGTATAACTTTAACACATTCATAAGCACAATGTTTGAACAATTGCTGAAAATACCCAGTAAGGAAGCAAACAATGAAACGAAAAGTATAGATGGAAAAGTATGCATGTTGTAGTATACATTGAGATTATATTCTCTAAGTACTATTATTGTAGTAAACAATAGTTAAGGAGGCTTAGAACTTGAGGTGCTGGGTTTGGGCTGAAACCCTACCCTGCCCCTTGCTCTTTAAAAAAAACTATACACAGTCCTTTCAAACGGTGGACCGGTTATCGTAAGACCTAAGTTGAATTTCGAATAAGTAAGCAAGACTGGCAGTGTGTAAGACACTATAACACTCTGTTTAGAGACAAGAATCATAAATTCTTTAACAAGAAAATATAGAAACCCTCATCGCAGTAACATGCAATGAGAAAATAAACTTTAGGTACATGACAATCATTTGTATAAACGAAGAAATAAATTTCCCATGAGTACCATACGAAAATAATGAATTTCTTTTGAAACAGAAAACCTGAGTGAAAGCTCTTAGAACATTAGATGAATGTAGCACGTAGCCCTGCATGCAGTAAGAAACTAACAACAGAGGCCGCTATGCATATAAATTCTCATTCCTTGCCAAGACCAGTATAGCATATAGCAGAGAAACAATTTACAGCATGCTTACTATCGAAAAAATGTAGATAGCAGTGGAATCTAAGCTAATACACATAATAAATCTTGTAAGATGTGGAGCTTCAAGAAAGAAAAATGATGAAGTTCTAGACTTATAAATAGAAGGTAAAATGGCACCATGTTCAGGGTTTCATAAAAAATGACCGAACAGGCATTCGGGGCCTCGGCCGTAATAATAGAACAAGAATAAATTTTACTGTTCATGAAGCTCTGCAAGTCAATAACAATACTTGTATTTCAATTGTATCGAAACCCTAGAGTCCTTACATAATAAGAAAATTTATATGTTGCGAGTTTTTTTTTAAACCCTAAGTCGGGTAGTAAAAACCCAGGTCTCTTCCTATGCATGCCATTGAAGTTATGGCTACCAAATTCTCGATACAACACAGAGTACCTGTGGACGGGAGAAGCAACATTAGCCACGGCAAGAGATTAAGCTATGAAAGGTTGGAGGTAGGGTTTGGCGAAAACCCACTAAACTGCAAGAAAAAAAACTCTATTAGAATAACGAACTCATATGACAGATTACAGATTGGCGTCAGGGTTTCCTTTTATTAAAAAAAAAGGGGGTCGAACCAAATATGATTTGGGAGAGAGCTACTTGGGGAAGCTTACCTATTTGGATTTGAATCTCGGCAAGCCTGGAATATGTAAAAATGTTATGGGTTAGTAAAGCTTGCTCTGAAGCTTGTAAACGATAAATTGCAACCTGCGAGCAGATTAAAACCCTGAACAGAATTAAACGGAAAGGCAGGGTACCTTTTTCGTTGATTCGCTCCAAGGTTAGTCGAAAGGCTTAACACCCTCGAGCAAGTAAGAGAGCCATGACTCTCCGCAAACTATAAATTCTGTATGAATACCAAATCCCAGAAAAACAAAAGATGAAATCAGCTCATAGCGTTTGTAATCAAGCCGAGGTAGAGTGGGGTTAACCTGGCAAATGGAGCTTACCTTTAAGACCAAAATCGCGATGGAGAAACCAACGAGGAGTTGAACCTTGCTAGCGCGCCATGGAGGAGTGTTACAGCCGCAAGACTACCAAACTGGCAGAAGACTCCAGACTTTTTCCCTCGTAATTTCCATGGAAACCGAGGCATGTTTTACAGCTGTCCCGGTAGTAAAAGCCATGTACAACTACACTAGAAGGATTGACATCTATGCCTCAGCGAGAAGGAATATCATGCCAAGTGGCATGTTCTTACCCGAGACAAAGCTTCATACTAAGTTAATTAATGATCAAGATTTCGTTAATAAATGTATATCAGAGATCGAGTTGAATGACTTGAGTATTAGATTTAACTTTCAAGTGTAAAGTACTGTAATAATAATTCGCAATCAAATTACATGTTTATGTATTAAATGATTAAGACAATTAGTATATGCGTATGAGAGCCATAACCGAATATGAACTTTAGTGAACCACAAGTTTATGCATTGTTAATGATGCCAACTCAGAATTTCAGAATTGGTGCTTATATATATATATAGTACTTAGATCTATAATCAACTTGGGTAACAAAGGAATTTAGGTGTAAATGTTGTAATTTAGGTGTATGCTATGGAACAAATTTTTTTTATTAGAGTAATTAATTGTTGGTGAAAATGACAAAATCCGAAAATAACCCAACACTAAATATCTATTATAATTTTATAATTATAAAAATAAAATAAATATAAAATAAGAACAAATAAATATAAAATTCCCAACACTAAATATCTATCATTTATAAACTTTAAACGTATTAAATATAAATATCTATATTTATGGATTTTGAAAATCAAAATTAATCTTTGAAAGCCCAACCTTTAAAACTATCGCATTCCAAAAAAACCAACCCTACCTATCTATTTATGAATTTTGAAAATAATTAAATGTAAATATCTAGCATTTGAAAATCCTTTCAAAATCAGACGAGTATAGCATTCCAACAATACAATGTAAGGGTTTTTAAAATATAATGTATGAAAATGATTCATCTATTTTCCTTTCGCATTGAAGGGGTTTTTAGAGTCAAATCGTTTCTCTCACACTCGAGAGGTTCAAGTGTCTATTCATTTAAATGTGAGGTTTAAGTGTCTATTCATTTAAATGTGGTGTGCTTTATTGTTTTTTATATTTTAATTTAAATTTTAGTTAATTTTTTAATATTATAAATTTAAATTTAAATGAATTTTTTTTAATTTGAGTTTAGAGTATGTTTTAGGAATTTTTGTTGGGTTAAGAGTTTATATATTTTTTAAATAAAATAATATATTTAGGTAATTTCAAGTTAAATGATTATTCTTGAATTAATAATAAATAAATTTGTATTCATAAATAATAGTTAAAAATAATTATTTTAATTATTGATTGGTCAATCAAATTATAATAATTTTTCTTATTATATTAAAATAATAATAATAATATATAAAAATAAACTTATTAATTAAAAAACAATTATAAAACACAATAAAAAAAATAACTTGTTTCACAAGATTGTTCCAAAGATATCTCCATCAACTCAAGTCTTTGAATAAGATCGATATTCTAAATTGAATATCATTGTTGTGTCCGCCCGCCAAAACGATACGGACCCTTCGCTCTGTTGGACTCAGCCACAGAATAAGGAGTAATTATTTCAACGTTAGTTTGGTCTTCGGTTTTTTTAATTATCATTAACCCTAGTAAATTATTGATTCACTTATTGTTAGTTTGGTTTTGGGTTTTTTTAATCAGTATTAACCCTAGTAAATTATTGATTCACTTATTGTTTCTTCAATGTTTTAATCAAAAGATAAAATGGAAGAACCAATGATTGACTCACTATCATGCCTCTTGCAAACTCTGTTTCTGGCACAGGTTGATGATTTTGTTTCCCTCTTAAAACCATGAAATAAGCAACTCCGCTCAATACCCACTCCAACAAATACTGTAGGTCCACGAAAACTGTGAATAGAGTTAAAACGATGTCTCTTACATTTCGGGTCCTAGTGAACTTGAGGAATCTTGTTATTTGGCATAACTTGGAATTTAATCTTCCAAATATGAGGCAACAAACCAAAGTCAAGGGCCCTTTCCACGCAGGCCAAGTAAGCGTAAGCTTCACGGGTGCTTTATTGTGGGAGCAATACTATAGCACGTGGGTTCATATTGAGGGATATATAATGAGGAAAAAATGGCATAATATATTGGGGATATATAGTGGGTAAAGGGTTTTTATATTGACATGTATAAAAAATGGAGCTCAAAGTTAATGAAAAATATAAAGGGGTATAAAAAATGTAAATGAAAAAATGAATACCTACAATATATAGTGAATTTAAGGGATTTTTAAATTGAGAAGATGTATTGGGTTTATATTTGTATGAGTGAAATAATGTGATTTTTAGAGGTATTTTCCAATATGTACTCAAATTAAGAGTATTGTTTAATATGCTATGATCGCACGTGATATGTTAGAGGTTCATTGATTGAAGCCCCTGTAGTAAACCTCAATTGGTTCTAAAGCACGATGCCATCAAGTACTCCCCTAAGTGTTCCATTCGGTTGATGAAGATGTCTTTTCCAATTTTGAAAATATTCTTCTATTATTTAAACATCCCAAATGAACAATATCCTTGAATCTTGCCTTTTCTTGCAAAATAGCAAATTGGTACCAAAATTTTGGGTACTAATTAGCTGAAACAAGGTGTTAGACAATTGGTATGCAATACCAGACAATGTTGTAATGCAATCATTTCCAATTTCACATAAGATTTCAAACAAAATGGTCATAGCTTACTTTATTAAAAGAAAAACTATAAACCAATCTAACTATCAGAAAGAAATAATAAGTGTGAATGCAAAGTAATAGTTGAACCATGTTGTTGTTAAAAATAATATTGAATGGAAATATTCATTAAAACACTATGCAACTGAAAGAGATCTCAACAAAATTATGCAATAGGAACATAGATCTCCCATTTTCAACTAGTTGTTTTTAATTTTTAATATTCCCACTTATACAAAACAAATTAGAAAAATGTTGCACTATATTTTATAACTAAACTAACTAATATATGCAACACTTATTTATTTTTTTATTACTATCCTAATCTACCTGAGAAAAATAAATTTCTCTCCTCAAGTATAGGAGTATTTCCAATGTAACCATGTGCGCAATAGGTGTAAAAATGCATTCATAGTCAAGTTCATAATATAATCCTCAATGCATACATGAGTATGAAGTACCAGCAGTTTTAATTATGATGTCAAAAAGTAAGGAAGAATGAAGGAGTGGTATGGCCTTATAGTTTCTTGAAACCAATTTTCAATAAAATCAAAATGCTCATGGTTTACCTCTTTATTTGGCTCATTTACCATATCCTCCTTCTTCGTGCCATGCATATATTCTAGCATTAGGTGATTATCCTCTTGTGTGCTCATAGGATCCGCAGATAGGCATGTCAAAAAATCTTCAATCTCAGGTTCTAACACTTGCTCTCCATTGGATGTGGTCCATGATTCTTTACTTTCTTCAACAAGATTGCAAGGGTGAATATCTTCCTTTGGATGTGGTTCATGGATTTGTTGTTCTTCTATCACTTCTGGAGAGTTAGATAAGTTCTTGAATGTTATCAATATTTGCTATTCTTGAGAATAAAATATCCTAACTACTTATTGGATTTGAGAGAGTTCTCCAAAAATCTTGATCATCCTTGAGTACTTCTTTGTAGGTTGTTAATCTCTGTCGTGCACATGGATTAGTGTATGGAGTTCTTTAAAGTACCAAAAATCTTAAAAATCTTAAAGAATTGAAAAGGAAACACACATAAAACAAATGCAAGCAAACCAATCGTGTACTCGAAGCACCACCATGCTACTAAGACCCTATTTTCACCAAGTTATATGTTCACACAAGTTAGGCTTCTCTTCTTTCCATTAATCAATCTAAATGAAAACACACTTGGAAAGAAATATAACGAAAAATGAAACTTTGGATCCTACCTTTAATTCTATGCATATGAAAAAGAAACTGGAAAATCAATTAGAGACAACTAGACTTTAGAGCAACCCCGCCAAAGTGGATGTGTGGCTCTTCACTCACGTATTACCGTACACTCTACACCCTCTAGTTTCTCCGCAACTGAGATCACACAAAAACTTGTAAAATCACCTATGCTCTAATCCCTTTAGCACCTCCCTAGCAACAACGCCAAAAATGTTGGTGGAATTATATGTATTCTAATTCCAACATTTAACTATCAATCCAAGCTTGTAAGACTTAGAAATGCAAGCACAGGAAATGCAAGATTAGAGCATATTGTAGCCTATGTTAACAACTAACACTAAAAATAACTAATCACTAAGGATTATCACTTCTTAAACCTGAATAGAAGTGCTAAACACTAAATTGAAAGAATGAAATATCTAAGTTTATTTAACGTAAATTCATTGCAAAATAAAACTAAATTGATAGACATACGACTAATCTAAAAAACACATGAAGCATAGCAACACTTACTCAGACTAAGGGGCCCTTCCCAAGAGGTTAGTGCTAGTAGAAAAATCTCAAATCAAGCTAAGAAGATGTGCCACCATTCAACAACCATCAATTCTTTATTCACATCAAAAATCTCTGTTATAAATCAGCTCTCTAAATCTCTCCAAAAACTAATGATTGATCTCCTCTATTACAATAATGAAAAATTTCGTCATTTGCCCTTTGAGGCTTTGTTTATACATAAAATCCATTGATGAAGGATAAGATCCAATCCCCTAAACTCAAAAAAAAAAATATTTACAATTTTAGAAGAAAATCTCACAACTCTCATTTTTTTGCAATATTATACAAATTGGTGTTAAATAAATAACCATATCTTCTCGACCATGATGTATTTTATGGAGATATTTCTACGGAGCCTAACTAGCTATAATATCAACAATAATCTCTCTTGTATTTTCCTTATTTGATTTCATGGCCTTGAAAATCGTGCCCAAAGATGATTGTTTAGATTTTTTCCAATCTAGGTTTTGCAAAAATTTTATACAAAACTACTTCGAAGAACTTGACGTAATTTTGCAACTGTATTTAATTTTGGGAAACTGTTTTAGATCCAAGTAAATCACTATATTTTTCACAAACCAGTTTCCTGGATTCTTGATATTTGCCACCATATGCATGGAAATCGAGGTAGAACATGGCAGTTTCAAAATTGTTACATATTTTTTGTTGTAACTTAAATCATGTGCTAGGATCCCATGTATGAGTTGGGAATATTCCAAGGCTTGTACCAACATATTAGTTCCATGTGGAACCTAATTTACTATTATAGAGAAAATAAAAAACATATTTTATAATTTTGAATTTTTTCCCTCCATAAGTGCAAAACTGAGTACCAGACTGCTCGTCTGGTACCTGTAACAGGATTCTGGAACATTCTGGTACCACAACTATTGGAGATCTCGTACCTGTTTTTGTGGAGATATATCATTCATATGATTGCCTCAGTAGTATAACATGCTCCTTGGCCACATAACCACATTAGTAAACCGTCATTGATAAAACCATATTAAAAACTCATTTAATCCTTAACAATACAAGAAATCATTAATAATTAACCATAAGGTAAGAAGAATGCATTTAGTGAAAATTGGTAATATAATAGTTACGGAATATGTTTTCAATGTATGAATATGTCTTGTAAATGAAAGGTTTGGATAACCAATACGACAACATATCTAGGGCTCAACAGAGGTTGAACCTACCTGGCCCATGTGGGCCAGCCCTCAATAGGCAGTTCCAAAAACATTCGAATGTAACCATATGACCGTTGCAACATTCCATCGGCAGTAAAAAATTACACGTGCCACCAATTTTTGGAGGTATGTAGGGTTTGAACTCCAACCTACTTGCCACCATTACAAAGACTTACCAACGGGCCAACGACCCACATTGGTAAGTCCACCTGCTGAAACATATAAAAGTTTGACCTTCTCATTCGACCAGGGGAAGCATAATGGACTAGAGCAAAATGGTGAACAACGAAAACACTCTTGGGCGGAACCAAGAGCGGACCCAGGGTCCAAAACCCTGAGTGGGCTATCAGAAAATATTTCTTGAAGATTCCCTAGAGGTCCTAAGGTGACTTTGTCAGAATTTGAAAAGTTTATAGTCATTTTTTCACATTTTCGCACCAGGAATTCAGTAGTGATGCCAGTTTCTTTAGTTGAGCTCTCCATTTTTAGTTCATCTTCTATATTGGAGGTATAAGGGTTCGTTTTGTAATTTTTATTGTACTTGATCTCTTTCTTGCCACTTAAAAAAAGAAGGCCTCCCTACTATTGAGTAGGGCTTGGAAACATAGCCCACATTGCATGAACTCTGTAATAAAAAAATTGTGTCCTTATCTCATGCTTGTTTATTTTTTTCCACTTCATTTTCATGTGGTTTAATTTACCTTGTTAACATGCTCTGTCATATGTAATTCTTTATGCATATTTAAGAAAAAGATCTTGGATCACAGATCCATTCTAGCATTGGTTATGCAGATGGGGTGGACAATCCACCAAATGGATGTGAAGATCGCCTTTCTCAATGGTGTTGTACATGAGGAAATTTAGAGCATCTAGAAGTATTTGAGATATAATGATTGATATTCACATGTGTGCAGACTCAAGAGAGCATTGTATGGTCTCAAACAGGGGCCTCGAACATGGTACACTTGAATCAATAGTTATCTCAATGGATTGGACTTCACCAAAAGTGAAGCAGATGCGAACCTTTATCACATTGTGGTAGATGGTAAGATTGTTATTCTTGTTTTGTATGTTGATGATTTAATATTGACAGGTGGTGAGTAGTTGATCCACTCTTGCAAATAGGATCTTGAATTTGAGATGAAAGACATGGAATTAATGCATCACTTGCTCGGGTTGGAAGTATGGCAAGGGGATGGTGAATTGTTTGTGTCTTAGGGTAAGTGTGCCTCTGAAATACTTCAAATATTTCACACATAGAATTGTAAGCCCATGGACACACGTCTAGATACAAACCAGAGGAAGGAGAATGCCACATCAAGTGAAGAGGTTGATGCTACCATTTACAGGAATCTTGTGGGGTCTTTGATGTATCTTATGAACATAAGACCCGGCATGTACTACACAATAACCAGTTGATTCAAGCTATGCTGAGGCCTACTAAGTTGTATTGAAAAGAAAAAAAAAATGTGTTACGGTACCTCAAAGCCACTATCGAGTATGTATTATGGTACAGGAGGACAGAAGGAGTGAAGCTTCAAGTCTTGACCAATGTAGATTGGGTAGGTATTTCATTAGATGGGAAAATTACTTCAGGTGTTATCTTTAGTGTTGGGTCCGGAGTTATTTCCTAGTACAACAAGAAGTATAGCCCTGTGGCGCTCACCTCAATAGAGGTTGAATACATGGTTGCAAGTCATGCAACATGTGACTCCAAGTGGATGAGGAAAATACTTGTGGTGCTTTTCAGTCAGGAGATGGAATTGACAGTGATTTATTGTAATAATCAGAGTTGCATTAAGCTCTATGAGAATATGGTATTTCATGACGAGTCCAAGCACATTGATATCTGGTATCATCATTTGCAGGATTGTGTGCAGAGGAGAATTATGTTGCTACAATACATTCCAACTATAGAGCAAGATGCTGACATCTTGACAAATGAATTGTCAAGAGGTAAATTTTAATTCCACATGTGTTGGATAGGGGTGGTGAAAAATCCATTTCTTGCTAAGAGGGAGTGTAATGTACCAAGAAAGGCTTAATTTTAATTCATCCTTAGTCAAAATTGATTAAATTGAATTTCCACATCAGTGGTACAACTTGGAGGTTGTTAACTAGTGTGACATCACTCTTGTCACCTAGTTAGCTCAATAAATTTGAGTTAGATGGCTTAGATTTCAGTTATGGATGTGTGGTTACTAAATTTTAGTAATCTAGTTCATTTATTTTCAATTGCATTCAGTTAACCAACATCTAACTATTTATAGAGTCATTTGAAGGTCATTTGTGCAGTGGGGCAACCGTCTAACTCAGAGATTCATCATTTAACTGATCAATCATTCCAAAATAGCTAATGCATGCAAGGAATTTGAGTTCCTCTGTTGGAGTGGATATGACAAGGCACTATAACAAGATTTTTATACTACTCAGAGTGTAAAAGTGTTGCATGAATTCAAAAGATCAATTCTTGGGAATTTCACAATCAATACAAGGAAATTCCTAAATAATATGGGATAATTTCCTCAAGAATTGCGAAATGAAGTATGAGGCTTAGTGAGAATATATTTGGATAAGAATTTGCCAGAGGTTCGAATTGAGCACAGAGAAAATTTGTTCTTTTTCAGGTTGAGCTCAGAGTTGGAGCTATCAATTGTAATAGATTCTTTATTCAACTGATTAATGCAAAGAGGCTTGAGGGGTTTTGTTATGTGGAATTATGAATTACGAATAAAACATTCTTCCCTAGATGTAGTGCTCATATAGAACAATAGGTTAAATACTTTGCAACTACTTTTCCTAACTGTAAATAGACACATAGAACAAATCAAAGAACTTACTTGGAGTCCAAGCGCTTCCTATTCTCCTTATGTTGCTCTTTCTGTAGCTTCAAATCTGAGCTAGATCGCCAAAATATTTCCTGCAAATATGAACACTACACAAAAAAAGATAGCAATAATACAGATGTCTATTCAATTTATTCAATTAAATCAATAAAACATGAACCATATGCATCAAATAAGAATTCATAATATGAAATACATGAGCATATACAGATACATATGTGGGAAAGTAAGTAGCAATATTTATTAATGGATAGAAGGGGAGGTTACAACCCAGTGACTGATTTAGTGTCACCATCTCCAACAGCATCCTAGCCTCATCACAATGCACATCTCTCTAGCAGCATGTCACTCAAATCAATTCATCAATTGAAATTCCACTAGCATTTCTCTACTCAAATTCTTCCTTATCAAACACTAAGATCTGTGCTTAATTTATAGAGGAGCTGAAGGCAGTTTTACAATCAATGACTTTATAATAATAGGAAAGACATGTTCCCAGTCTCATAGATATCAAATGGACACATGGATTCGAAGTTTGACACATGTGAACTCTTCTAGAAGGCACTGGCCTAGTGGAGATTCCGGAACAATGACATTTTCGCTCCCAATGTGACCAATGCACCCTTGAATGTCTGGAAGTTCTTTGCAAAGCACCCTTGAGTGGGGTTACCTACATATGAAACACACTTAGTCCCTTTAGAGGCAACGTTGGTGAGCTCTCATATGATATATTATAAACTTCAAATCTTGGAAACCTTTGCAGATGAAAGTCATGGATGATTTGTCTTGTTCTTTGTCTTAGGGCATGTAACAACTGAAATGATAGGGAATGATAGACCCTATTCATTGGTTCTGGAGATGATGTCCAGTTAACCAGGTCATTGGGAATGGTGCCCAAATTGACCTATACTAGGTTTTTCCCAGTTGGGTTCCCCTATAAATAATTGTGTATTTGTTGTTTTTCTTATTGCATGTTTATGCATGTTGTTCTAAACTGTCATTTCCATTCCGCCGATTAGTAGAGTAGAATTATGTCTCTTGATTTTAGATTAAATTTATTTAGCAGTAATTTCTACACTAATGCATAGTATACAGGATCTGGTTGACATATTCAACTTGTCCATTCCTCTGTAGGTAATAAGATGATTAATATCGGTACTCAAAATCTAAAGTGAATCTAGCTCCCACCAAAATTCATCTTCAAAATTTCATCCATGGTCAGCGACCAATTGTTTCAAAAACCCAAATCGAGCAATGACATACTTAAAGAAGAAACAAGCCATAACTGTCCCAATTTACAGAAGGTGGGCATGGCCTCAACCCATTTGGTGAAGTAATCAACATCCACAATAAAGTACCTGTGGCCATTCGATGAGGTAGGTTTACACTCCATAATGTTGATATCCCATTTATAGAATAGGTCAACCGCAATCATGGGGTGAAATAGGGAAGGTGGAGCCCTTGCGCAAATATTTGGAAGTTAGGGTAGTGTTTAACTACCTCAATGTAGTTGCTAAAGAGCGAAGGCCAAAATTTCTTAGCATACATGATTTTCTAATTAGTGGTCATTCCTGAGAGGTGACCAGCACATACATCACTATGGAAAGCATTAAGCCAAGACTTGCTCAACTTCAACATGAGTGAGACAATGACATAGAATGGTATTGACACAATGAAAATAGATATCATCACTTAAAATAATGTATCGGGGGGATTGGTGACGAATACATCATCCATAATCACAAGTTAAATGAGGAAACAAATTCTAGGTTAAAAAATATGTGAGGATTTCACCATACCATGGGTCATCAAATGATATGGAAAACAGGTGTTCATCCAAAAGGGCATATTTCAATGGCGGGTCTTACACTTTGATGGGAAATTTAGAAATGAACTTAGTAAGGGCCAAGACTTTCTTACTTTTGGCTGTTACAAATTCAAAGGAAAATTCTTGGAGGATAATGATCCATCAGATGTACTTCATGTTGATGACCTATCGACTCAACAAGAAAGCCATGGAGTTGCAATTAGTAACGACCCATGTGGTGTGCATCAAGATATAATAACATATTTTTTGGACGGAGAACACAACAAAAAAGGAAAACTTCTCCTCATGGGAATAGGACATCGAGGATCCACTAAGGTTCTTGCTCACATAATGTATGGTGTGTTCAGTGTAGTTGTCACGTTCTTAGATGAGGACCCTTGCTATTGCATAAGTGGAATCCGAGATATACAAAATGAATTCCTTTTGAAAGTTAGGTTGGCTAATCAAAGGAGAAAACATGAAGGCACATTTAAGTGCATCGAATGATTGTTTGGCCTAGTCATCCCATTCAAATGGAATATTTGACCGAAGAAGGCAAATAAACATATCAGGATTGTGGCATATTCGGGAACGAATATATACAAGAAGTTGGCTTTACCTTGAAGGTATACAAGTGGTGTATGTTGCAAGAGCGAGGGAGTTCAACTTGTTATAGTTTTTCCTACATGAGGGTTAGCAAATAAAAATTCTACTGTGGTGGTTAATAGGTTAACAAAAATTATGAGGGTTACACCTTTGAAGAAGTAAATGTTCATTTTTTATAATCACATCTGCATAAAATAATAAAACCATACACATATAGTAGATCTAAAACACATAATAATTACAAGGCTATATTTCCCAAAGAAAAAATACTTTTATTAAATGATAAAACATGTGAAAAATATCCTTTAGAATGGCTAAAGAGGCATCCCCTTGAGAGGATTCTTTAAGATCCTTGATCTGCAACTGCAATTTATTCCTCTCTCCAAAAATTGTTTTGATGATCCACAAACATAAAATAAAAATAAAAGAAGATGGTGAGGTTGTAGTGGAGAACACTCAAATGTCACAAGATCAAAATTTTGATGATGATAATGGTCAGGTAGAATGAAAAGAGAAAAACTCTATGTTTATAATAAAATGTTGAGTTAGATTTGAGGTGGTCACATAATAAGAAATTTTGTGGACCAAATCATTATCTAAACAATTTTGGTATTTTATTATGGCATAGTCTAACTTATAGAAGAAATGGATTTTTTTTCTGGTTAATTTAAACAAAAATATGACAAAGATTTTTAAAAACTTGAATTTAAGTTATTTAATATATAGAATTCAAGTGCCCCGGGGGTTTTCTAGTGTGTTGAATCCATTTATGCTTTCAAAATTGTATTTTAAACACCAAAAAACACAATCTTTCTTGAAATTGTATTGCTAGATTCCAATGAAAAAATTATTTCATCTATAAGTTAGACTATGCCTATTATTATTATTTGTGAGAGGAAAAGGTCAAAGAATGATCAATAACCTTTATCTACATAACTAACTCAAAAAATAATGATTTGTTGAGTTAATTTATAAAAATAGTAAAATAATGATAACCTACTAGGTTTATGACTCCATAATAGGCAACTTTAAAACTAAAGGCTACGCTATAAGTCTCAAGAAAGAGACCTCAACCCTTCCTTTCTCTATCAATTTCATTAAATTTTGCTCGTATTAGTTATATAAACATGGAAAGTTTCAGTTTTATGAGTTTTGCGCTATTTGGAAGACCTAGGTGTGATTGAATGAACACATCAGCATATCAACCCTTTGTTCCTCAAAACCCATGTGCTCATTTTCCATCGGGACAACTTGATGTATGAGAATCATGGAGGTGAGAATAGGAACCCAACTGTTGGAATAGGAACCGAAATTATGGAATAGGAACTGTACACCCTCTTTGGTAAAGACATTTGACCAGCTAGGTCAATGTAAAACATTGTAGTTTGATTCTCAGGGTAGAAATCTCCTCCGTGAACAAATATCTATCTCCTTCTCCATGGGAAAAGTGATCTTTGATGGAAACTATGCCCTTACTTTTACTGCTACTCACATAACCTCCTCGCTTGCGTCTTTTCTTTCCTCTACCCATCGTATTACGAATTATTCATTCTTCTTAGGCCTTTGAGAAATCGACTGCTTTACGCCTGAAGATGAATTCAAAGCTTTGAATCCTAAAATTTTGGTTTCAAGAATGAAAAATGCATATTCAACACACATCATAGAAGCCAGGGTGAAAAAAGATTGATGTGTTTCCTTATCATCTCTCTTCCAATATGACGGTATCTGTAGATCATTCTTCTGCATTCATGATACTTACCCAAAAATTCCATTTGCATTGAATTTGAAATCTTGCTCATTGCAGAGAAAATTTAGCTATTTCAATAATATGAGGAGCTCGATCCTAACATAGATTCCACCCTTCAACTGCTGCTCCATCGACAAAGAGAGCCTAGATGATGAGGTTATCCAGGTGGCTTTCATTTGGCCCTTTGAACACTGTTGTCGTTATTTCGTTACAGAAAACCAGGATTTGAGATCATCTATTGTTCTCTGTGAGATCCTTAGTTATTCTCAACACCATATTGCTTTCAAAGAAACCTTGCTAATATAGCATCACTCTTTTACGGTCTGTCGAAGGCCTTCAGGGCATAATCTGCACCAGGCATATGCTTACATGCAGGTCAACTCTACATACATATTGGAAACCAATGAATGTACCATAGCTAACAGCGCTCTTTCCATTGGATCCACACACAGAAAAATTACAATTTCTCAAGTAGAGACAATTTTCAGAGATATTTAAAATCAAATAGATGTTATCTATGAATCATATTCAAATCTAAATAGCCTGATATACAATATGTGGGCATATCGAGAACTTGGTATTTTTCATCACACTCGCACTCTCTTTGACCTGGTTTCCTTTGTTAAAAATGGCCTCTCTAATGCCTTCGAGGCTTAAAATAATATACAAAATGGATTCTATAGAAATTTATGGTTCAAAACCACAATCTACTCAACCATATCCTAAAGATCCTCTAGAACCACTTTTAACTCAACTACATCCCTATTCTAGGATCTTCTAATCCCTAATATCTTCATGAGATCTTCACCAGTCTAACATCTCTCATATTCTCACATATTTGAGAATATTAACATTTAAAAACCTCACACACATACTTCTCACTCAAATCATTCAAAACATACAAAATTTCCTATCTATTCTTCAACACCCATTCGAATCTCACAACAAAACCATAATCCCTGAGTCAACCAAATATACAATGATTTTTTTGAGCAGGATTCTCCTGCATCAGAATCCCAAAATTGAAAAAATTCATGATCTCTTGATCACGTGATTTCATATGCTAATGAAAACATCCAGGGTCCAAAACCTTAATTTGTAATTGTCCAAATGCTCTACATCTTTGTTTTTGATGCATGTCTGCTATCTTTTGGTTCATTTTCCTTCCTTCAATTAGCTTCAAATTCTGATTGATCATACCTTTTGTTGTCAATTTTCTCCATCTGGACTGCCCCATCATCAACTACCACAGTTCCTCAATCACATAATGAATTTCTTTTGTTCCCTGCAATCCTTGATTTCTTTCATTAACATCTCCTTGGGATAAGCATCCTTCCTTTTTTCTGTTGTTTCTACTATAATTTTGTTGTATTGTATCTTCACCTGTAAAAACATTTTCTTGCAATTCCTTGCATGTCTCCATCCAAATAATGGAGCTACCAATACCATCATTGAGCATCAATCTCTGATCAGGTTCAGACCAGTGAATTTCCTCATCTTCATTCATATCCTCAACAACAAATTCTTCTGACTGTATGCTAGTCTCTTCATTAACCAAATGTGGATGTGCTCCCCTTTGGTTGTCCTCGTGAGACAACATAGTCTCATTCTCCATTAGAAGGAAATTATGATCTTGCCTCTTTGAAATGTCTTTGTACATTTCCTTCATCTTCATGACAACTTCAAGTGACGTTCTATCACCTGATTCTCTGTTTTCCATATCACAATCTATGTGTTTAACTTCATCTCTTTGATCTTCATGTTGAACTTGTCCTCTATTAAGCAGTGCATCTATGTATGTCTTCTGTTGTACCAATTCAAACTATTTTCTTTTGAGAATTATTCATCATCATATATGGGCTTAAAATCTTCCTTAACATGTATAACAGTTTGCAATAATTTTTCTTCATTTGCTTCTTTGGCAACATGCCTATGGACACTACCTTGATTGTCTTCATCTGCTAAATCTACAACAACAAAAATAAATATCATAAATAAAAATATTAGGCCTGTCAGCCTTACCTATCAACATATCCATTTGCTGATCTAAACTCTTCAAAGAGCTCATGAGACTTCCTGCAAGTCTCTCTTCCTCCTTATTCTCCAAACAAATTATAAGATCCTCGATAGATATTTTCTCGACATCATCTTCTCCAAGGATATCACCTTGCCATGGTTCACAATAGTGAACTCTTTCCTCTATTGTAAACTACCTATATATGAACTAATCTCCTCTGAGTTTCTCTGGTTTATATCCACCTTTTTTTGTAGCATTTTCTCCATGTAACTGAGTTCACCTATTATCTCAGTCATCTCTATGTCAAACTCCTCTCGACTCATCACCTCTATTCCCTTTAACTTGGCATATTTCCTTCTTTTGTGGATTTCCTTTGAACCTTTGCAATGACCTTCAGTGATAATTGGATTCCCCTCCTTTTTGAACTCCATATTATTCACTTTTCGACTGCACCTAAGCCTCCATTTTCAGCAAGTCTCCATACTTGCTTTTGATATCTCAGTAAGATTTTCACCTTAAGCTTAGCCTATTGATACCTTACCTTACCAAGCTATCTCCTTGAGCTTGATCTATGGTTCTATTCCTCTAGAACCATTCTTTGAGCAAATATTTTTTCTATTTTAGGCTCTACAACTTCCACTTCCTTTGAGAACATTCACTTGTCCTCCCTATCCAACCTCTATTGGAATTATTCAAGGCTATACCATTGCTTAAGAGTTGACATGCTCTTCCTCTTGAGAACACAACTAGTTCTTTGTTATAGCTCCTGTCAGTTGTCTTTGCTGCTAGCACCCTCTTTGTCTGCAACCTGAAATCTGAAAACGCAATCCTCAAACCCATAGTTACAAATAAAAAAACATACCATATCACATTCAATATATCTGCATGATTTTGTTCCACCATTCATTTTCACTTTGAATGGACTAGTCCCTGTTCATTTGTCTCTGCAAATTCTTATTAAGAGTATCAATTAATCCCCATATTCTGCCACATTTTATCTCTGTGTTCTTTTTTCCTGTCAAATTTTGCTGATCTCCTCTTTCTGAAATCACAATTGTATTCTACATATACAACATCAAGAGCATAACTACGCTCTAGTTTTCCCCCAAAGAGCTTTTACTCGCTTTGATACCAACTGATGACCTACCAGGTCTATGACTCCACAATAGGAAACTTTAAAACTAAAGGATAAACTATAAGTCTCAAGAAAGAGACCTCAACCCTTCCTTTCTCTATCAATTTCATTAAACTACGCTCATATTAGTTATATAAACATGGAAAGACTCAGTTTTCAGAGTTTTTCGTTTCTGGAAGACCTGCGCATGATTGAGTGAACACATCAACATATCAACCCTCTGTTCCTCAAAACTCATGTGCTCGTTTTCCCTCATGACAACTTGATGTATGAGAATCATGGAGGTTAGAATAGGAACCCAATTGCTGGAACAGGAACCAAACTTTTGGAACACGAAGTGTATACCCTCTTTGGTAAATACATTTGACTGAATATGTCAATGTAAAACATTGTAGTTTTATGTTGAGGGCATTAATCTCCTCCGCGATTTGTACCTCCTTCTCCATGGTAAAAGTGATCTTTGACGGAAACTTTGCCCTTAATTTTACTGCTACTGACAGAACCTCCTCGCTTGCTTCTTCTGATGCCTCTACCCATCGTATTACCAATTATTCATTCTTCTTAGGACTTTGAGAAATCAATTTCTTTACGCCTGAAGATGAATTCAAAGCTTCGACTCCTAAAATTTTGGTTTCAAGAATGAAAAATTCATATTCAACACGGCATCGCAGAAGCCAGGATGAAAAACGATTGACATGTTTCCTTATCACCTCTCCTCCAATCTGATGGTACATGTAGATCATTCTTCTACATTCACGATACTAACCCAGAAATTCCATTTAAATTCAATTTTAAATATTTCTCATTGCAGAGAAAATTTATCCATTTCAATAATATGAGGAGCTTGATCCTAGCATCTAGTCCACCCTTCAACTACTGCTCCATCGAAAGAGAGAGCTTGGACGATGAGGTTGTCCAGGTGGCTTTCTTTCGGCCCTTTGAACACTGTTTTCGTTATTTCGCTGCATTCAACCAAGATTTGAGATCATATATTGTTCTTTGCAAGATCCTTCGTTATTCTCAGCATTGTCTCGCTTGCAAATCATTCCTGCTAATATAGCATCACTCTTTTACGGTTTGTCGAAGGCCTTCAAGGAATAATCCAAACTAGGCTTATACGTACACGCAGGTCAACTCTACATATATATTGGAAAGCAATGAATTTACCATAGCTAACAACGCCCTTTCCATTGGAGCCACACACAGACAAATTACAATTTCTCAAGCAGAGACAATTTCTAGAGATATTTAAAAGAAAATAGATGTTATCTATAAATCATTCAAATATAAATGCTCTGATATACAATATGTGGGCATACCAAGCCCTTGGTATTTTTCATCACACTCGCACTCTCTCTAACCTAGTTTCCTTTGTTAAAAATGGCCTCTCTAATTCCTTTAAAGCTTACAATAATATAAAAAAGGGATTATGAAACCATTTCTAGTTCAAATCCACAATATACTCAACCATATCCTAAAGATCCTCTAGACCCACTTTTAACTCAACTGCATCCGTATTATAGGATATCCTAATCCCTAATATCTTCATGAGACCTTCACAAATCTAACATCTCTCATATTCTCGCATATTTGAGAATATTAACATTTAAAAGCCTCACACACATATCTCTCACTCAAATCATTCAAAACATACAAAATTTCCTATCTATTCTTAAGCACTCATTCGAATCTCACAAAAAAACCATAATCCCTAAGTCAACCAAACATACAATGATTTTTTTGAACAGGATGCTCCTGCATCAAACTCCCAAAGTTGAAAACATTCACGATCTCCTGATCATGTGATTTTATATGTTGATTAAAACCTCTAGGGTCCCAAACATTAATTTGTAATTTTCCAAATGCTCTGCACCTTTTCTACTACTGAATGTCTGTTATCTTTTGGTTCATCTTCCTTCCTTCAATCAACTTCAAATTATAATTGATCATCCCTTCTATTGTCATTTTTCTCCATATGTACTGCCCCATCATCAACTTCCACAGTTCCTCAATCACAGAATCAATTTATGTTGTTCCCTAAAATCCTTTATTGCTTTCATTAACATCTTCTTGGGCTAAGCATCCTTTCTTTTGTCTGTTGATGCTGTTATCCTTTTGTTGTATTGCATCTTCACCATTAAACACATTTTCCTGCAATTCCTTTCATGTCTCCATCCAAACAATGGAGCTACCAATACCATCATTGAGCATCAATCTTTGCTCAGGTTCACGCCAAGTAATTTCCTCATCTTCATTCATATCCTCAACAACAAATTCTTCTGACTGTCTGGCAGTCTCTTCATTAAAAAAATGTTTATGTTTTCCCCTATGGTTGTCCTCATGAGACAACATAATCTCATTCTCCATCAAAATTAACTTCTGATCTTGCCTCTTTGAAATGTCTTTGTACATTTCCTTCATCTTCATTATAGCTTCAAGTGATTGTATATCACTTGATTCTCCTTTTTCCATATCACAATCTTTGTGTTTAACTTCATCTCTTTGATCTTCATGCTAAACTCGTCCTCTATTAAGCAGTGCATCTATGTACGTCTTATGTTGTACCAGTTCAAAATTGTCTTCTTCTAAGAAGTATTCATTATCATATACGGGCTTACAATCTTCCTTAACATGTATAACAGTTTGCAGTAATTGTTCTTCATTTGCTTCATTGGAAACATGCATATGGACTCTACCTTGAATGTCTTCATCTACTAAATCTACAACCACACACAAAATGTCAAAAATAAAAATATTAGGCCTGTCATCCTTACTTATCAGCATATCCATTTGTTGATTTTAACTCTTCAAAGAGCTCATGAGACTTCCTGCAAGTCTCTCTTCCTCCTCATTCTCCAAAAAACTTATGAGATCCTCGATTGATCTTTTCTCAACATCATCTTCTCTAAGGATATCACCTTGCTTTGGTTCACAATAATGAAAATTTTCCTCTGTTGTTAACAACCTGTATCTGAACTCAACTCCTCTGAGTTTCTCTTTCTTCCTCATTTTCCTTAGACTTTTCCTCAGTTTCATTACAAATAACTATACCATTGCCCACCGAATTGGCTTCTTCATTCTCCATCCTCTTCTCTAGATTACATCCACCTTTTCTATAACATCTTATCCATTTAACTGAGTTCACCTATTATCTCAGTCATCTCTCTATCAAAATCCTCTTGACTCATCACCTTTATGCCCTTTACCTTGGCACATTTCCTTTTGTTGTGGCTTTCCTCTAGACCTCTGCAATTACCTTCAGTGATCATTGGCTTCCCCTCCTTTGTGAACTCCCTCTTATTCACTTGTGGACTACACCTAAGCCTCCCTTTTCAACAAGTTTCAATACCTTCCTTTGATATCTCAGCAAGATTTTATCCTTAAGCTTATCCTATTGATACCTTACCTTACCAAGCTATCAACTTGAAATTTATCTATGGTTCTCTACCTCTAGAACCATTATTTGAGAAAATTATTTTTCTCTTTTAGGCTCTACAACTTCCACTTCCTTTGAGAACATTCACTTTTCCTCCCTATCCAACCTATGTTGTAATTCTTCAAGGTTCTACCATTGTTTAAGAGCTCACATGCTCTTCCTAATCAGAACACAACTATTTCTTTGTTACAACTCCTCTTAGCTATATTTGCTTCTAACTCCCTCTTTTTCTGCAACCTGAAATCTGCAAACACAATCCTCAGACCCAGAGTTAAAAATAAAAAATATACCATATCACCTTCAATATCTCTGCATGATCTTGTTCCACCATTCATATGCACTTTGAATGGACTATTCCCCATTCATTTGTCTCTGCAAATTCTTCTTAAGAGTGTCAATTACTCCCACTATTCAGCCACCATTTATCTCTATGTGCCTGCTGCCTGTCATATTTTACTGATCTCCTCTTTCTGCAATCACAATTGTATTCTGCATATACAACATCAAGAGCATAACTCTGCTCTAGTTTTCCCCCAAAGAGATTTTACTCACTTTGATACCAATTGATAACTTACCAGGTGTATGACTCCACAATAGGCATCTTTAAAACTAAAGGCTACATTATAAGTCTCAAGAAAGAGACCTCAACTCTTCCTTTCTCTATCAATTTCATTAAACTACCCTCATATCAGTTATATAAACATCGAAGGATTCATTTTTCTGAGTTTTGTGCCATCTGTAATACCTGGGTGTGATTGAATGAACATGTAATCATATCAACCCTCTGTTCCCAAAAACCCATGTGCTCGTTTTCCATCAGGACGGCTTGATGTATGATAATTGTGGAGGTGAGAACAGGAACCCAACTGTTGGAACATGAACTGAAATTTTGGAACAGAAATTGTACACCCTCTTTGGTAAAGACATTTGAACATCTAGGTCAATGTAAAACATTGTAGTTTGATGCTCAGGGCAGTAATCTCCTTCGTGAGAAGATATATATCTCTTTCTCCATGGGAAAAGTGATAGTTGACGGAAACTCTGCCCTTACTTTTAATGCTACTGATAGAACCTCCTCGCTTGCGTCTTATGTTTCCTCTACCCATCATATTACCAATTATTCATTCTTCTTAGCCCTTTGAGAAACTTATTGCTTTACGCCTGAAGATGAATTCAAAGCTTTGACTCCTAATTTTTTTTTTCAAGAATGAAAAATGCATATTCAACATGGCATCGTAGAAGCCAGGCTGAAAAATGATCGACGTGTTTCCTTATCACCTCTCCTCCAATCTAACGGTACATGTAGATCGTTCTTATGCATTCATGATACTTACCTAGAAATTCCATTTACATTGAATTTGAAATCTTGCTCATTGCAAAGAAAATTTAGCTATTTCAATAATATGACGAGATCGATCCTAACATTGAGTCCACCCTTCAATTGTTTCTCCATCAACAAATAGAGCTTGGATGATGAGGTTGTCTAGGTGGATTTCATTCGGCCCTCTGAACATCGTTGTCGTTATTTCACTACAGACAACCAGGATTTGAGATCCTCTATTTTTATATGAGATATCCTTCATTATTCTCAACATCGTCTCGCTTGCAAAGCACCCCTACTGATATAGCATCACTCTTTTATGGTCTATCAAAGGCCTTCAGGGAATAATCCACACCAAACTTACGCGTACACGCAAGTGAGCTCTACATATATATTGGAAACCAACAAATTTACCATAGCTAACAACGCCCTTTCCATTAGATCCACACACAGACAAAATACAATTTCTCAAGCAGAGACGATTTCCAAATATATTTAAAAGAAAATAGATGGTATCTATAAATCATATTTAAATCTAAATGGCTTGATATACAATATGTGGGCATACTGAGCCCTTGGTCTTTTTCATCACAATCGCACTCTCTCTGGCCTGGTTTCCTTTGTTAAAAATGGCCTCTCTAATGCCTTCGAGACTTACAATAATATACAAAAGTGATTCTGAAACCATCTCTGGTTCAGATCCACAATCTACTCAACCATATCCTAAAGATCCTCTAGACCCACTTTTCACTAAACAACATCCCTATTATAGGATCTCCTAATCCCTAAGATCTTCATGAGATCTTCACAAGTCTCAAATCTCTCATATTCTCACATATTTGAGAATATTAACATTTAAAAACCTCACACACACATTTTTCACTCAAATCATTCAAAACATACAAAATTTCCTATCTATTCTTCAACACTCATTTGAATCTCACAACAAAACCATAATCCCTAAGTCAACCAAATATACAACGATTTTTTTGAGCAAGATGCTCGAGCATCAAATAATAAGAAATAATAAATAAATAAATGGGTTTATTAAATTACTCATTAAGTGAAATGGTAAAATAATTTATAATAATGATTTAATAAATATTTTTATAAGAATGTTTAAAGGATTAAGGAATAATCAATAATTAAATGATTTATTGAATAATTCCTAATGGAAAATATGAGTGAAAATATTTTGAATTATTTTCACTTTAATAGGTAAACATATGAGAATAACATAAAATTAATGAAGTTATGGGTTACTATCATGTGGGTAAAATAATTAATCGAAATAACTTTAAAAAAAATGGTTCTTTAGACTCTTTTATTTAGTGGAATTGGGTTTTAATGTATAAAAATTCATACCAAATAGCATATTTCGTTCTACCTAATTATGGCTAGATGATCACTCTTTATGGCATAACACATTTTTTTGTAATCCTCTCATTATACAATATATAATTCTTCTCTTAATCCCACAATCTTTAATTCAAAAACTTAATATTGTGTTTCCACACACACATATCTATATTCATTCTTCTCAAAATCAAAATTTTCTTATACTTTATTCTTAAAATTTAATCATAAATTTTATTTTATCTCCATAATTTAATACTAATAACTTAATATAATTTTCTCTTCTTCTTTTCTTTCCTCCTCCTCCTTCTTCTTCTTCTTCTTTTTTTCTTATTTATAACCTTCTTTGAGGACTTTCTTTAACTAATCATCATTCATGTTTGTTCTCCAAAATGTATCTCCAACCCAATATATTGGTGAATATTTTATTTAACTTTTAAATGAAAAAGTTAATTTCGTAAGCCTACTTCCTATTATTTATTCTCTTTCTTAATTTAATTAATTTTACCTCATTTAACTTATTTTTTACTTATGATTTTTAAACTAGGAATTACACCAATGTTTTATTATGTTTTGGGTCAATCACCTTCTAGTTTGAAATTATCCAATGGATCTAATTTAATTTCAACTGGTTTAGTCTAATTTTGTTTATAAATTCTTGGTCTAACACTCTTTCACCTTCATTGCAAGTTTTATGTGTTCTTGATGATGGGTGTAGTGTCCACTTGAAACATCAAACATTGTGAAAAATCTACAGTGTTTAACTCCAACATTCTAAAGAATTTTTTTAACCAAAATGAGGATATTGCACTTTGTGGAATTGATAACTTCATACATACAAATGTCACTATTTCACCAAGTAGAAAAAATTTTCATAAATTCCGCAAGGGCCAACTTACAACTTGTCTCTGCAAACGTAAACCCATGCAGCTAGGAACACAAAATGTGTGTCATACCACTTGAGCTAAGTTCCTTCGACAATATAAAGCATATTTTATCTAATAGATGTTTTGATCATTTTTAGCCCTTTTTTTTTATTGAATTATGCCCAAAATCCATCAAATAATTTTAAGGATCATAAGTTTGTAAGTTTGGATTATGTAATCTAGAAAATCCAAGTGTCCAAAATTTTTTAAAGAATTGAATCCATTTATACTTTAAAAAAACACCTTAAATAACAAAAAATCACAATTTTTCTTAAGATATTATAGTCAAATTCCTTAAAAAAGCATATATATATATATATATATATATATATATATATACACACGTTAACAAATTATAATTGTTTTTTTATTATAAAATTTTACAATACTATTTTTTTCCGTTTGTCAAATTTCTTGTGATCTTTTAGGCTTGACCCGTGGCTTGAGACATTGTGTCCTAGGGACATCTAATTTTTCAAAGTTACTCGGGGATCACACTCTGCCTAGGCCACACCAACCCTAAGCTAAATAGGTTTTTTAGCGTGTCTCTGCCCCCTAACACGGGCGCAGTCTTCTTGAGGTTTGATTCTGGGTTGCCTTACTAACGAAGTTCATCCTCAACTAATTGTGCTAATAAGACTTATCATTTTACACTATTGTTTAAAGTTAAATAAAATCTACAATATTAATTTAAAAACATTTTAACTTATCTAAATTAAAAATAAATAAATAAATAAAATTACTGTCATTACATTATAAGGTAATAACTCGGATGCGGTGAGGAGGATAGGTTTTAAGTCGATGGACTTGGCACGCCTGCGTGGAGACACCGCCCCACCCAAATTGTAGTTGTTTGGTATTTAACCTACTTGCGCCCGACCGTATTTACTCTACGTCGTTTTGTAATCCTTACTTTTTCCTTTCCGTGTGTGATTTTTGGTTCTACGCAATGCATGGTCTTCGGCTCTCATCAATGTGGGTTTAATGTCGGGCGTTCTTCGATGCAGTCACATTTGGATTGATAACATGGCGAATTGCTCTGGTTTCTCAGACGCTCCTCAGCCGATGAATTGCTGGTGCTCCCCGGACGCTGGGCTCCCTAGTGTGCGATTTGCCATCGGTAAACGTTCGTCGAGTCGCTATCCTGGGATCTTTATAGATTATTAACTCCACTTCTCTCATTCTGGGCTCTGTATGTTTGCTTCGATCTCTCTGAACTTTCGTTTACATCAGGCCTCTATCAGTCCTGCTTTTCCACCGCTTCTTGTGCCCTCCGCCAAGACCGTGCTTATGCCTCGCCTTCGTCAAAGGATGAGGTGCCGCAGGGGAAGCACCAGACGCCAACCCCGACGCACTCCCTCCACCTCCAGCGCCACCTCAGAATCGTCTTCTCATTCGGGCGGCTATCCCAACACCAGAAACAGGAGGGGTCGCATGCAAAGCTCTGGCCACCGCCTGGGCTCCCCGGAGCCTCCAATTCTCTCCGCTCCGCCTTGTCCCATGCCTCAAACGGCGCACTTCTCTTTCAATTTCTCACTCAATCGCCCTCGGGTCTCTGCCTCTATTACAGTGGTCTTCCATGAAGAGCCCCAGGAGGATGCTCACAGTTCGAGCCCGGCGGGTCTATGCAAAGCATATGCCCAGACCTCGGACCAACAGGCAGGGTTGGTGCACTCGCCGTGCAAGGCAATGCAAGGTCAAGCGAGCGGGAATCAGGATGTGGAAATGGCACTAGGAGATCCTGGGCAAGCGAGTGAGACACATGACGTGATAATGGCACAAGAAGATCTGCCACCTTCCAGGCAGGTGGTCACTTCCATCACGGACCTGTTCAAGAAATATGGAGACCCGGATGCACTCTGGTGCAGAGTCGTGGAAGAGCCGCCTGATGAGTAGTCACCCCTTCTTGGTTTGGTTTTCTTGCTCAGTTTTGGCCCATACTCTCGGGCTTATTTTTGAATATTTTGTAGTATCAAATATAACTCGCTTTTGATAGTCGTAAACTTCTAAACATCATTCTCTATGGTACTCCCTACGCAGGGAAACATTTAGAAATTGTCTTTTTGACATTGCTTTCATGAGGGCAACTTTTCTCTCGTTTTTTGTCAAGATTGCTACAAAGATTGGGAAAGACTAGGCCTAATCCCACTGAGCATTATTTCTTTTGTTAATTGATTACCTTTAATCTCTAGAAAAAAAAATTAGTTATAATAAAAAATATATAAAAAACAAATATTTCATAGTTATCAAAATCATTTAATTAAATTTACATAACATATAATAAAATTTAAAAATTTAAATATACCGGAATGACCTAATTATAAACAAATAAATAAGTCATAATGTTTATGGTCTTGCATGTTCCAAAATTCAACAAACTTATTATTTACACCTAATACTGATAATTGTTGTGCCATTCTTGTGGTCTTGCCGGTTCCAAAATTCAATAAATTTATTATTTACACCTAAAACATTATAATATAATTTATTATCAATATTGTTGTGTCATTTATATAGATATACTGTGATAAAAATAAATACAATTAATAATAAAAATTTTAAAATTTTTCCTAGGATTTAAACAAAATATTATAATTTACTTTACTATATAATAAATAAATACAATTATGTAAAATATTTTATATAGAACATTATAATATAATTTATTATCAATATTGTTGTGTTATTCATATAGATATATTGTGATGAAAATAAATACAATTAATAATAAAATATTTAAAAACTTTCCTAGAATTTAAACAAAATATTATAATTTACCTTATTATATAATAGATAAATAAAATTATATAAAATATTATATATAAAACATTATAATATAATTTATTATCAATATTTTTGTGTGATGAAAATAAATACAATTAATAATAAAATATTTAAAAGCTTCCCTAGAATTTAAACAAAATATTATAATTTACTTTATTATATAATAGATAAATATAATTATGTAAAATATTTTATGATGATGATGATGTAGGTTAATGTCCCTCGGTTACTTCTTCTACAATCTTTGATGCAATTGTACCTAAAGAAAAAAGTTATTTAGTTTGATTTAAGATTTTATTCCTATGCTCAAAAAGCTTGGAGAGAAGCCTCCCGAGCTCACTATAATTTTGACATCTTAAAAGGCTAGGAAGGTCAGTATTGCAACAAAGATTATGAAATTGAGCTCTAATGTGGTTGTACTCGGGGCACTCTAAGAGGAAGTGATTTTCATCCTCGATGTTCATATTCTCACAGAGATGGCAGATCCTTTCCATCCATGGTGTTTTAGGAGCTGTCCAACGACCTGTTTCACTATGGAGCTCATGAGAGTTCGTTCTAATCTTGGCTATATTAATTTTCTTCTTTGAGCTAGTTAAAACAGAGAGATAATTTTGATCTTCTAGGGTGGGGTTGATGACCTCCTTATAATATCTTAATTTTCTTTTAGCTGCTAGATCTTTCTCACACCACATTTTTTCTTTGAACTTAGAAGTAACAATTTTTTTAATGTTATTAATGTTTTGCAATGCAACATTCTCGTCGATCTCCCAATGGTTTAACCAGGCCCTGGTGTCTTTATACAAACCTCGTTTAAGCCTTAGGTGGTTTTGGATGGAATTTAAAGCTAGCTTAGGAAGTCTATGGTCTCCTATGCTATTGAGTTTGTGCTCGTACAACAAAATCCTAGTCATAGCTAGGCTCTCGATAGGGGAAAGACCCATACATAAGAATAGGATAGGGTGTGTTCTTTTAATTGTTTAATAATAAATTAATGAATACAACATGGTGTCATGCAATTAATAATAAAATATTTAAAAACTTCCTAGAATTTAAACAAAATATTATAATTTACTTTTATTATATAATAGATAATACAATTATTAAGAATATTACATATAGAAGACATTTATAATATAATTTATTATCAATATTGTTGTGTCATTCATATAGATACACTGTGATGAAAATAAATACAATTAATAATAAAATATTTAAAAGCTTCCCTAGAATTTAAACAAAATATTATAATTTACTTTATTATATAATAGATAATACAATTATGTAAAATATTCTATATAGAACATTATAATATAATTTATTATCAATATTGTTGTGTCATTCATATAGATATACTGTGATATTTATTATCAATATTGTTGTGTCATTCATATAGATATACTGTGATGAAAATAAATACAATTAATAGCTTCTCTAGAATTTAAACAAAATATTATAATTTACATTATTATATAATAGATAAATACAATTATGTAAAATATTTTATATAGAACATTATAATATAATTTATTATCAATATTGTTGTGTCATTCATATAAATACACTGTGATGAAAATAAATACAATTAATAATAAAATATTTAAAAGTTTCCCTAAAATTTAAACAAAATATTATAATTTACTTTATTATATAATAGATAAATACAATTATGTAAAATATTTTATATAGAACATTATAATATAATTTATTATCAATATTGTTGTGTTATTCATATAAATATACTGTGATGAAAATAAATACAATTATTAATAAAGAATTTAAACAAAATATTATAATTTACTTTATTATATAATAGATAAATACAATTATGTAAAATATTTTATGTAGAACATTATAATATAATTTATTATAGGATTGATAAGTGTTAAATGAACAAAAATAATAAAAAATTATATTATTATGCATGTTTCATCATTCATTATATTTTGTTATTTATCATTATTTGTATTTTATATTTCTAAAACAAATGTATTTTAATGATAATATTTTTTTTAATGAAAATAAACATTATTTTAATAAAAAAAAATTATTGAGTTGTATGAGTTTTGAGATGATTTTTGGTTTAATTTTTTGCTTGAAAAATTTTGGTCCAAGGGTATTTGGGCTTTCAAAATTATTATAGGATTGCACACTTAGGATAAACCCAGATTCACATGAAGGGATCACTTCTTATTAACTAAACTGTGAATCCTAGCCCCAAGGGTTTCAAGAGAATTAAATCAGTGACCTCTCAATAACAAAAGTACTTTAAGGACATTAGATTTATTTTAGATGGTTTACAGGAATTATTGTTATTCTCCTCACCCAAGTTAAGTCCCTCCAAATAACATGTAAACTTTCTCGCAATTTGTTTAAATAGTCATTTATTAACCCCACACACACGAGTATGTATGTATGTATGCAGGTTTATATATATATATATATATATATATATATATAGAGAGAGAGAGAGAGAGAGAGAGAGAGAGAGAGAGAGAGAGAGAGAGAGAGAGAGAGAGAGAATATTTGTATTAATTGCAAATATGTGCCCAAATCACAATTGTATATAGGGAGTTACAATTGTATTTGGAGGTGAAAACCTTCTAATAGAGCCCCAAAATTAAACAAAACTTACAGTAAGTATAGCCTATTTCAAATTATAAACCTTGTTTATGAAAACCTTGGTTGGCACATTGGTAGATAGTCCTTGGTCATTATCCCTTAATAACAAAAAAAAATCATTGTAAATATACATTTATTTAGAATAGAATGAGACTATGCCTATATTGTATAAATTTGATCCCTTTGGGCTCTTGATAGGGGTTAACATGGATCTATGTTGGTTCTTATTCTCCACACCCAAATTCAATCCTCTAATTAATATGTAAACCCAAATTAACATGGATCTATGTTGGTTCTGATTCTCTAAGCCCAAATTAAATCCTCTAACTAATATGTAAACACAAATTCAGACGAAGGGAAAGGACCAATTCTTGTCCACTCAACTATGGAGCCTAACCCCAAGGGTGACTAGAGAATAAAAATAGTGGCCTCTCACTATCAAAGGTACATTAAGTGTGGAGACTCCAACAATTAATCTAGCCTTTGGGGCTATATTTCTTTCAAAATATATCTACATGTAATTTATATTTTTGAAATAATATTAAGATACAATATTAAAAATATTAAATTTATATAATAAGGGTTAGCTCAAATGGTGAATTGCTAAAAGCACCTTGCTCTCAATTGGTCAATTCTCCTCAATGCCCTTGAGGTGACTAGTTTAATTAGTGGGATGTGATCTTTTGGATAGATTTGCCTAGAGTTTCCTAATAATAATAATTAAACTATATAAAATTACTACTAAATATAATTTCAATTTTTATATAAAATTAATTAAAAGTAAATTATTTAAAAAATCATTTTTCAAATTTTTACCTTAAAATATCTAAATCATAGTGAAATATTCACAAATAATTCTATAATTATAAAAATAAAATAAAATCCCAAAATAACCTAACACTAAATATCTATTATAATTTTATAATTATAAAAATAAAAATAAAAAATAAAAAGTATTCCCAACACTAAATATCTATTTTTTATAAATTTTAAAAATAAATAAATATAAATATCTATCATTTATTGATTTTGAAAATGAAAATTAATCTTTGAAAGCCCAACCTTTAAAACTATCGCATTCCAAAAAAAGTCCAACACTAAATATCTATTTAAATTTTGAAAATGATTAAATATAAATATCTGGTATTTGAAAATAAAAATTAAATCTAATACTAAATATCTATTTAAATTTCGAAAATGATTAAATGTAAATATCTGGCATTTGAAAATAAAAATTAATATCATTGAAAATCAAACTTTTCAAACTCAGACAATTAGTATCGCATTCCAACGATACCATATAAGGGTTTTTAAAATATAAAGTATGAAAATGATTCATCTGTTTTCCTTTCGCATTAAAGTGGCTTTTAGTGTCAAATCTTTTCTCTCACACTCGAGAGGTTCAAGTGTCTATTCATTTAAATGTGGTGTGCTTTATTTTTTAATTATTTTAACTTAAATTTTAGTTAATTTTCTAATATTATAAATTTAAATGAGTGTTGTTTGCTCTTCTTTTTTTTTCATTCATAATTTTTTATTGGCTCAGAGTTTATATTTTTTAAAAATAAAATAATATATTTAAGTAATTTTAAATTAAATGGTTTTCTGGTAAATCAATTTGCATTTTTAAAAATAAAATAATATATTTAGGTAATTTTAAATTAAATGGTTTTTCTTGAATTAATGATAAATTAATTTGTATTTATAAATAATATTAGATCTGAGACTTCTGTGATTCATAAAGTAGATAAATGTCTTTTCAGATTAATCACATTATTATTCTCATGACAAGGTGAAAAAGCCAATAGATCTTATTAAATAAATAGTGTGGATGTATCATTACTCAAAATTAATCGCTGAAAATTAACAATTAAAAACTAACAGTTAATTAATTAATAAAAGTAATATTAAATATTTATTAAAAAAAATTATTAATACAAATTTTCAAATTAATAAATAATATAATAAAATGATTTTTTTTTATTAATGTATATCTTAATATAATTAAAATATTTAATTATATTAAATATATTTCATTATTTTATTTTATTAATACAGTAAATAAGAAATTATATAATATATTATAAGATATTATAAAACATACTATAATATGTAAGAAAGAAACAAAGGGAAAAAATAATCAAAGACGAGAAATAAAAGAAAAAGAAAAATAAGATAAAATATAACTCTAAAAATATAACACACAAAAATCAAAAAATATTTAATAATTATCTTTATTATTAATTTATCAATTAAACTATAATAATTTTTCTTAATATATTAAAATAATAATAATAATAATATATAACATAAATTTATTAATTAAAAAATAATAATAAAAAAACAATAAAAAAATTTACTTTTTCACATGATGGTCCCAAAGATATCTACATCAAGTCAAGTCTTTTAATAAGATCGATATCTCAAATTAAATATCATTGTTGTGTCAGCCCGCCAAAACGATACCGACCCTTCGCTCCATCAGACTCAGCCAAATTAATTCGTATTAACCCTGGTAAATTATTGATTCACTTATTGTTTCTTCAGTTTTTTAATCAAAAGACAAAATGAAAGAACTAATAATTGACTCACTATCATGCCTCTCGTACAAACTCTGTTTCTGGCACATGTTGATGATTTTGTTTCGCTCATAAAATCATGAAATAGGCAACTCCGCTCGGTGCTGTACTTTCAGGGAATATATACATATTATAATATATATATATATATATATAATAAAACCATGAAACCGGCCACTCCAATAATATATATATATTTCTAATAAAACCATGAAACCGACCACTCCAATAAGTACGGTAGGTCCAGGAATATATATGTATATTATAATAGAGAAATGTCAGAAAACGCTGATGGAAGTGGGTTGGATCAATGGCTGGTTATGCAATATTTTTGTCTTAAGGACCGATTGGCTTACGTGGCCTACGTGGGAAGGGCCCTTGACTTTTGTTTGTTGCGTCGTATTTGGAAGATTAAATCCACAGACCATGTGAATAGAGTTAAAACGAGGTCTCTTACTCTGCGGATCCTAGTGAACTTGAGGAATCTTGTTATTTGGCATAACTTGGAAACGTATTAAGACCTTGTTGTTGGTCGATTCTAAAGTGTGTTTTTGGATCATCATAGAGATAAAGGATTGAATTTTACATTGTTTTTACAGCAGTCGCTACAGCAATGGTCAATGGACCTACTTATAGAGCTTATTGATTCTCTTAAATATTAAAGGTTGGGTTTTGGGAATGATCAATATTTATGTTTCTAATGATTTTATTGATAAAATTTATGCTAAATGGCCAATGAGCTTAAAAATACCCTTGTTTTGGTGCGAGGTAACTAAAATATGGCTATAATTCAAAACGTTAAATAAGGGTTAATGCCTTTTAGAATTGTGTTTAATGAGAAGGAAACCTAGATATCCGTCAACTATGACTTATGCTAAATGAAAGAAATAGGTATTAACTCCATGACCCCTTCTAGTTGTGGTTTTCTTAAAAAAAAAGTTCACAAGGGTTAAAAAAAAAAAGAATTAAGCAAAATTTACGTAGGGTTAGGGTTGTATTGTTTGAACATAATGATTTTTACTTTCATTCCAATGGTGGCAAGCCCATGAAAATCAATGGCATGACCATGCTCCCTAAACATCAGCTGATTTGGTTTGTTATCTTAGCGGGGTAAGATGTGCAAGTATATAAATCAATACATTATGAATTTATCCCACTTGCAACGCCCTGACTACCTTGCATGCAGTGAGACTAAACAGAATCTTTTGTATGAACCCTTCGAGAAGATAGGTGTCACATTTGGTGGGGTGGATGCATATCTCACGCTGTGTCCTTTTTAAGGGGTTATGACCTTTAGACTATAGCCATATATCATAACTAGAATAGAGATATCTAATATAAATGTGAATAAGATTCTAAGGTTGTGTAATTCAACTATTTTTATGAAGAAAAGTAATTTCTTACCACTAAATTATGTCATCTCCTAAGATGGAAGAAATCCATTCAATTATAGGAGCTTAGATTAAAGCCTATATTCACTAGGAATAAAATATTTCAAAGAACAATTATTTTCCCTTAATAACACAAGTGGCTAAATAAAAAACCAAGCAATATTTGAGTGAGAATTTGTCTTCCACTAGATGACAAGTTTTCAACCCTTAGCATAAAAAATGAAGGGAAAGGTGGTTGTGCAACACTGCCTTGATTTGTTATTGATAAAGGTGATATATGAACCGAAAAGGGCATGTGACTATAAGCTATTTTTGGATAAAAAGATTAAAATATATACAAAATATCAGAGAACAAAATTTTTAGGTTGGTTGTAATTCCATGTGAATTCTACAAGATCAAGTGGTACTTTGTCAATGTGGAATTTTTATAAGTATACAAATAAACCCTAAGAAAAAAATCTTTAGTTATTGCCTTAACCAAGGGTTCATTAAATTCATTTATGAAAGGGATGACTTATGGTTGATAATGAATTCAATGTCAATTATATTGCTCAATACAGCATATAAGGTCTTATTTATGGTTTTACCCTTGTGTCTGAGCATTTTATGTTTAAAAGTGGTGATGGGCATATAGGACTTATTTGGGGTCAATACATCTTACACAACATAATTGTGATGTCTGAAGGCAAGGAGAGGGCTTGGGCCTTGACCTAGAAGCTCTATTGATAAAAATGTATTTTGAAGAGGCCCATGAACAAATGGAATGCCCATCCATCATAATGACGATAAAGGATTTGAGCTTTGTATCCTTCTTTATTAGGGTAGTGGAAGCATTGTTTGCAAATCTCTTTGCTCACTTCTTTATCAATATATACAATTCATAGAAGGTATGGTATTTTCTTTCCACTTATCAAGGCTTCTCAATAGTTTTAACCTTATATGTCTTCATCACAGGAGCCTTAGGCTATTTGCTATCCAAAAAGTCGGGGAAGGTCTTGCTAAATGCATCTCACTACTTCACCCTACTATTAGTTAGGTATTGAATGACTACTTCATTAATGGCTCATACTTGACCATTCTTGAAGACTAGACCTCTTGAGAAAGTATAGTGAACTACCTTGACAACTTGCTTTAACTTCAAATTTTATTGTTAGATCCCAATTTGGTGCTAGAGTGCAAAAAATTATGAATCTTATTTCAATATTTAAATGACTTTTTGGGGCCAAAACTTTGTGAACAAATTTCTCAACCACTTAGGATTCTTCTACTCATCAAGAAATTTCCAATGATAAAAATATCACCTCATTAAGACTCTATATGAAAAACCATGCTTCTAACCAAATTAACATATGCTTTGACCACCAAACTACCAAGTGAAAGCTATGTTAGTTCTCATTACTAAAACATGTGGGGTTTCAAGAATATTGTATAGGGTATAAAACCATAACTCCATTGGAGGGTCACAACATGCAAAAACCCTTACCTTGACCCTAGATGACTATTAGGACATGTTATAAATTAAGTTAAAATAGAAGAAAGAGGTTTTAATCCCATTCTAATGATTTATTGTTCCATAGTTGACTATAGAAAAGGAGTGGGATATCACAATAGAATAAAAGAAGAAGAAGATATAATAATAGCCAATCATAGGGAATCATGTTTATTATAATCTATTATGAGAAGATATTTCTTTGTATCATACACTTCATTTAAGAATAAAAAAGTTAAGGCATAATACTCATTTTCTTGTTAGATTTTCCTATATCAATTTTTCTAGGGTATCTTTTACATTTAATGTGTTAATGGCATGCTTTATTTTTGTTACTATAGTTTTTCACTTCAATTCAAAGTTATTATTTGAGTAGCTTGCTTCAAATATAACATTTTAATCAAAAACCACTACATAATATATTATTGTGTTAATGTATTTGGAGTATAATATGGTAGTTGTTGTGGTAAATTTGTCTAATGGAATATCCATGACAATATATAGATCAAACATTATGCTCTAGGTAGATCAACAATTCATCCCAAAATGGCTAAGAATTTTTAGAATTCAAAATGTGTCCAAGCAAGATAATTTTTTAGGTTCCATGGTATTCCCTTTGCTTAGGGCGCATCACCTAAGGATTCTTTGTGAGGTAGTATTGCAATAAGTGGAAAAAAATGACAAATTGATCATAATACCCTTGGGTATCCAAGTTTAATATTTGCACCCAAATTCAGGAAACAACTCATGCTTATTGTTCCTCTTATTAGGTTCCTCCATGTTTGGCTTGCCAACATTGGAAAAGACACTTATAAGTTATCTTTGAAAAAACATGCCAAAGGTAAAAGTTTTCATGTAGTTAAATAAGGCCTCTATAGAACTAAATGAGAATGAGAGCTATCAAGTTTACATATAATCAAAATAAGGACTCAAGCACCAAATGATTCTACCAAGTGGGTGGTAAGGGTTGTTAGTGACAATTAGGCTTGGAAGGTTCATCTTAACCATCAAATATTCCAAGGAACAACATTTAGTAAGAAAGTATGATAGTGTCTCTCATTTTAAAATTTAATGGTCACTCCTATGTAGGTGAAGGCTTCTGATCATGTTTGATATACAAAGTACTGAGAAGGCTTTGAATGACATCAAGCCATTTTTTTGTTAGATGGATATCTCCCTTCACACATGCTCATATTTCAATAATCATTGTTATGATGGCCCATACTTCTACTATATTAGGAGCAAACACTAGCTAAATCGAGCTATTTTTTTTCCTTGAAATTTATAAAAGAGGCATACAATCAAAAAAGGACTTGGTTTATAGTAAGGTGAGGGAATTTATCCTAAGCATGAAGATTAAATTAAATTTTTAAACTTGATATTTTCTCATATTTTTTTCCCATAGAGGTTGTAGAGAATAATTTTGCAAGATCTTGTGATTAAGTTTGGCTTCTAAGTTCCCTAAGCTTGGTGAAAAGACTGAAAATGAGGGTATACTACAATTTTCACCAAGTATAAGCTAGAACCAGTGGCTATAAATGGCTTTATTTCAAGCCAATATTATAAAAATGACTCAACAAGCTTTGGTTGGTGAAGACCAAGCAAATGACTTCTATATTTAGAATGAAAATCCTATGAAAGCCATCCCAAAACTAACAATGCTAGGACTACATGGCTTTTAAGGATGTGTATGTCATTTTCATTTTTCTAGCTTTCCTTATAGCATAGTTAGGATGAACTTCCAAGGTTGGAGGTGGCTAGGTTACAGGACCATAGTTACCCCATCAATAGGCCCAGGGGCTTGTGGAGGGGATTTATGAGGTTTGGAGGAGTTTTTATGGGATCTGATGGAATTTTCTTGGCATATTCCATCATCTGCACAACTTTCCTTTTGTTATGTTGCATTTTGACAGCTTTCGAAAAATGGGATTATTATTAAAACTAAATCCATTAATTATGCTTAAGGTGGCATTCTGGGAAGAATACTTGACGGAACACCTCAGTGTAATAGCTCGTTGGAACCAAAACAAGAAGATCTATAAGAATAGATGATGGGAAGTGACTTTCAGTGGCCTGAGGAATGATGGTGGTTGACTTACCATTTTCCTGAATTAAAAGAGTATTTTAATTAATTAAAAGGAGGGAAAATGTACGAAGTGATTAAAATAATAATAAAATAAAGGCTTCTAGAGGGCTTCATGTGATCTATAAAAGATGAGGAGGAGACCATTTGAGGAAATCTTAGATTTATGCATGTTTTCTTTGGTGAGGCCTAGAGAAGCTAGCTCCCAGCTTCTATAGCCCCAAGACGGAAACCCTCAAGTTTTCTGTTGTGTGTTAGACAAAAACACAACACTCTTAAGGAGGTTTCACCCAGGAATCTCACGGAGCTTCAAAAATATTAGAGTGAGGATCGTTGAGGTCCTCCATTGGTGCTTCATTATTTTTTAGTTGATTAAGCGACAACAGTTGTTGGTGGGAGATTGCAACCATTGTGGGGATTTGAGAGATTAGGATCGACATAGTAACAAAATATTTGGAGGTCCCCTCAACTATCATCCTTTCTATTTTGTCTTAGATATTTCCAATTGTATTAGGCATGCTATATTATAATAAATAAAGTTGAGACATTCCTTGTGTTGAATTTTCCAATGTTATTTGATTTTATGCATTTACTTCTACAAATTATCAAGTTATTTGTCATATTTTATCGACTTGCCAAGATAGACGTGCTTGTGTAATTTTTGGGTCCCTATTTACTAGTGAATTTTGGTGTAATTTCACGAGTTTTTGGTGAAAATTTTGGGATAAAATTTTGTAAATAAAATTCTTAGAAAGATTCTAGAAAATTTATGAAAGGAATATTACAGTGGTATCAGATTTGGCATTCCTGCCAGCTTGAGGGTTTATTGCAGAAGATAAAGGTTGCATATCAAATTTTTGACTATAATATCCCTTTCAAAAATTTTGTGGTATTTTTTTAGAATTTTCTTTATATAATTTTATGTCGGTGTTTTTGCCAAAAACCCACAAAATTACACCAAAATGCACCAGTAAATAGGAACCCAAAAATTATACAAGCATGACTATTTTGGAAAATCAATAAAATACAACAAATACAATGATAATTTGTAGAAGTAAACACAAAAACTAAAATAACATTGAAAAATGCAGCAAAAGGATTGAGTCACATTTATTTATTATAATATTTCATGCACAATACAACTGGAAATATCTAAGAAAAAATAGAAGAGATGATAGTTGAGGGGACCTCCAAATATTTTGATGTTATGTTGATCCCAATCTCTCAAATCTCCTTAGTTACGGTTTCAATCTCCCCCCAACAACGATTTCCAATGAATCAACTGAAAAACGATGAAGCACCAATGGAGGCCCTGAATCATCCTTACTATAATATCACTAAAGTTTTGTGCGATTCCTGGGTGGAACCTCCAAAAGAGTGTTTGGTTTTCATTCAACACACAATAAAAAACCCGACGGCTTCCATCCTGGGGCTATAAAAGCTAGGAACTAGGTTCTCTAGACCTCACCAAAGACAACATTCATAAATCCAATATGTCCTCAAATGGTCTCCTCCTCCTCTTTTATAGATATCATGGATCCCTCTAGAAGCCTTTATTTTATTATTATTTTAATCACTTAATACATTTTCCCTCCTTTTAATTAATTAAAATACCCTTTTTTAATTAAATAAAATGGTAAATCGGCCACCATCGCTCCTCAGGCCACTGAAAGTCACTTCCCATCATCTCATCCTATAGATATTCTCATTTCGTTTCCAATGAGCTATTACACTAATGTGTTCCATCAAGTATTCCTATTCCTCTTGGAATGCCACCTTAAGTGTAACTAATGGAGTTAGGCTCAATAATAATCCCATTTTTTCAAAGTTGTCAGAATGCAACAGAACAAAAGGAAATTTGTGCAGATGATGGAATATGCCAAGTGAATGCCATAAAATCCCATAAAAATTCCTCCAAACCCCATAAATCCCCTCCAGAAACCCTTAGGCCCACTGATAGGGTAAATATGCTCATGCGACCTACTTTCGTCCAACCTTGGAAATCCATCCTAACCATGTTATAAGGGAAACCGTAAAAAGAAACATGATAAATCCTCCCTCCTCAAGATTGCTTTCCCTCAAGAAATCCATATCTGTCAACCAATCTGGAAGTCCAGTACAACTGAGAACCAATACATGGATCCTATATAGACCACTAGGTTATATCATGCCTCCATGCTAACTAACCCAGATTGGATCCATCAACACCTAGATCCCAAAGCCACCTCTGACTCAATATGTCATCAATAAATTTGCTTGGATCCCAAAGCTACATAAGTCCTAGGACCTGTGGATTAGGATACCATCTTGACCCTCCATCATTTTCCTTACCTAAGGGATCATGTTGTTTTATCTCCTCGGTTAAGATTATCCTCCTAAGAATCATCCAATCAATAGAGTACCAATTCATCACTTCTCTCTAATCCAACCCCTGATAGAAATAAATGTCAATACCTCTATGTTGATGCTGGGGTGGAATGTTGAAGATTTGTCAGCATGCATCCCATTGCCAAATTGAGCATGTAATATCCCTGATATGATATAGAAATATTTGTAATGATATGCAAAGTATCCATTCTGATTTAATAAAGTGTGCAAAGTGTCCTCCATGAGTTGTAGGTTAAACAAAGTAGTTTTGGTTATGTTTTTGAGTTTTATGTGTGAGGATTAGTTACGTAAATTTACTGTTTAACATATTACAGCAGAAATACATAGCAACTAAAATTCACCATCACATAACACAACAAATTGTTGAGGCAGTTCACCCCTCCTAGACTACATCTATCGGTCCAAGGCTCCCTAATGGCATGTCCTTGCTCTATTAATTTGCTAAAAATTGTTACACAGGTAAAAATATGCCTAAACAGGAAAAAATAGTTGTAAATTCAACTTCAAAAGATAGAAATAGCTAGAAATGTCTTTTGTTTCACACCAAACAATGAAATATTACCCAATACAATGCCTTCTCCATGATGGCCCTGATGGCTTCTTCATCTTCCTCGAAGAAAAATATGCTTTAGATCACCTCTGTTCGACCTAAAACCTATTCCAAACTCTCCATAAGGTCGAAGAGACCCAAAATTGACTAAAATTTCACCCAATTTGGTTCAATATTGAGGGAGTTATGGCAAAAACCAATTTTGCCCAATATCCCTAAACAAACTCCACCAAATGTGGAGCAACTAAAGATAACTGGAGTTAAAAATGGCGGAATCTCCCAAATTTGGGCACGCCCTCCAAATCTGGTGGAACCGTTGAGGGTTAAATTAAAAGTTAAATTTCCGCATGTGACAGGTTGTGGATTAACCGCTGGAGATAACGATTATCGTAATTGTTTCAAAACCGTAGCCATAAATTTTTGGGACGTGGCCACATGCCACGGTCAGCCAACCGTTTTAGTTCACGGTTTATGGTGAAGCCCCTAGTTTTGGGCAAGAAGTCATATCATACGGGGGTTGGCCCTTAGGAGTTTGCCCCCTTGCTACTGGCGTGAAACCATTTTCAACTTCAAATAAAACCCGTGACCATAAACGGTTAAGTTGTAATGAGTACCCAATTGGTCGGGTCAGAGCGTTTGTGGGCGGAAGGCACAGGTTCAATTCCTAAGGAGGCACAACACCAAACCACTCCGTCCTGGGGCCACGTGGCGGCCTCCAGGCTTGCCATGCGGTACCCGTTAATTGGCCACCATCAAACGAAGTCAAACCACTGTCAAATGAGAACTTGCCACTTGTCCATTAATGATTCGCCTAGATGGAATATTTTGGGGAATATTTTGAGTAATATTCCCAGAATATTCCTTGGAATATTTTTTTTTTAATTTTTCCAAATTTTGTAAGTCAAACTTGGTCAACTCATTTTTGGAGTTTACTGGACGATTTCAAACCTGAATAACTTTTGCATACGACCTCGGTTTTGAGAACCGTTCATGGCTCCAAAATCACAGCGACGAGACCTTTCCAGTAGTTTAGATTGCAACCACTTTTGAACACTTCGTTTTTGAGCAATTTTCATAACTTGGATATGATCTCCTGATCACGCCTCCCAAATGAGAAGCTTTTGGACCCCAAAAGCTCTCTAAACTACTGAAACTGATTTGTACAACAAATAAGAGTACTTCACCCTCTTCTCTTCAGCCTCCAAACACTTTCCTTACATGGCTAATGACTTTGAACCACAACTAGAAAGCAATTCAAACTTCCCTTCATCGATGCATTTGTCCTCATATCAAGAGCTGTCTTTCTTGCACTCACTCAGAAAATTTCTGGCGAGAAATTTGTAGAAGTAAACTGTACATCGCTGCCTTGATCAATGATCCAAGGTGGTTGAAACAAACGATAAATTACAGCATAAAATACATGTACACAACCGAAATTTTCATATGTACAAAATGAGTACGTCTTACTGTACTAAGAAGTCCGTCCACTTCTTACCAAGCCACCTCCATGGCAACTTTTGCTGCTGCAACTCTTCCTCTTGTGAAACTTCCGTTTTCAAATCAATAATGGAATCCGTAGTTCCACTTGCGGCAATATTTATGTCCTCTTGTTGCATGTGCTTTGGACAACTAGTTGGATGCAAAGTCCAACAATAAGAGACAACATGTCCCCTCTTTTGACAAAATGAACAAATATTATGCACCTTCTTTAAAAGTTGTCTTTGCCTCATCTACTTCCTGTATGCTTTCTTCCTCATCCAGCATCTTGAAACATCATGGTTAAATCGACCAAACTATGTACAACAAATATTTCTTCCATTTAAGCATGCAAAATTATCATGCCTTGCATAAACATAATCAAATTGATCATGAGGCAGAATCAGTTTGAGGCCTAGACAGGGGAGCTAGAGTCCTTTTCCAGAGATCCAATAGTCAAAATTGGATAATTCAAATGTTCTGAATCTGATGAGATGGTTTTCAGAGCCTGTAGAGAACATTTGAAGGCCAAAAATCTTCAGTAAAGTTCCAGGGGCCATTAGTGCCAACTTTTTCCAACAGTAGTGCAAGGCTTAGCTAGAGCTGCTTGAGACCATATGCAGTGAACCAGTGGTCATTATTGACTGAAAAAATCATTCTGAATCTAATGATAGAGGTTTTAGCAAGTTTTGAAGACTTCTAGAGGTCAAAAACTCAACATAGAATTTTTAATCGACCCCAGTGCCAAGGGGTGCCAATAGGTGACTGAGGCGAAACCGGAGCAGCCGGAGGCCATTTTTGATGAATGAAAAGTATAAATTTACTATTTCAGACATTTTGGAACCAATGGAAGTGGTTTCAAAAAAAATTTAGAACTTCTAGAGCTCGAGAAGCTGATGTGAATTTTTGGGCAGCCCTGGGCAAATTGTGGAGGGTAGCCTATTTTGGGAATGCCTTGCTCAATTGAGAGTTTTATCAGTTGATATTTGATGTCTGATGTGTATTGGATACATAAGGAGTGGTTTCAATGACATAAATATAATTCTGAGGGAGTTTGTGCCATTTAGAAGCTCATAGTATCTTAGTGCGCCGACAGAAGGAATCGTGTCAACAAGAGCCTAAAGTTGTGTACAAATTTTGGACAACCATTAGAGGGATTTAAATGGTATTTTCAGTCCTTTGGATAATTTTTGTATTCATTGGAGTTAATTATTTACTTGTAAAAAAAACTTACCATAATCCCAAAGAGCTGAGTCAAGATGACAAAGCTCAAAGGAGACGTAGCCCACGAGATTTCGGGTGAACTCCTAGATTAAAATTGTTGTTGTGTTTGAATGATTATTTTCTGCATTATGTTGCTGTCATACATGTTAAATTTCAGCAAGAACAAATGAACTTAAGACACATAAACAATAAAAATTCATACACCACTTTCAAGTAAATAATTCCGCAAAATTGTCAAGTACAAGCTAGATCATTTTAATTTAAACTAAGTGGTAGGTTCTTGAAATACATACAAGTTATCCAGACCATTTTCAGATCAATCCCTCATGTCTAAGGGTCCTCGTTTTACTATTTTCATTCATGACTAAGAATATCGCACCATAAATAGGATACAAATTCATGATATCTCACCAATCCAACCTATGGAAAGGATCAGCTGCATAGGCACTTGTATGTGGGATAAGCCCCTTATGTTGCTCTATGCCCAAATCATGTAACTCTTCCTGGTTACTCACCCATATCTGTCTAAGAAATCATGTCCCTCTCTCTAAAATGGGTAAATGTGGGCAAGTCATGCTACAGTCCCTGTCCATATACTCCCGAAGTGGGCTGCTTTGCATCACCAAAATACCCTCCCTCGTATGACTAGAAAATCCATGCTCCTCCAGTCCACAAATCTCCTGCAAATATATCATGTCATACTCCAACACCTCCCGATGACAAGTGCTTACAAGTACTATAACCCTGTTGCCTGTCTATGCATTTGTTTGATCCTCATCAATGGTTGGCCCAAAGGATTGTTACTCATCCTCCTCCATCATGGTCTCATCATGGGCCACAATCTAGCTCTCTAAAAATGGCCAATCATGCATATTGTACATATCATCCTCCTGATTTTACTCATGCCCCACCATATGTTGCTCATGAGGAATTGCCACAGGTGACTCATCTCTTTGAATGTATCCCATGGGTTCTTTCGACTACTCATCATATACACATGATTATATATCCAACTTGTTGTTAATAACTCCACATGGTTTTTCATCCTCCTCAAAAGCATCCTCATAAAAACCCATCAATGGAGAATCCTCTTCTGGAAAGTCAAAAGGAATCTCCTCCTGATCTACCATCGTCATCTCCTCTATGTTACTCAACCATGAGTGGTCAGGACCCCAAGTTTCCTTGAAAATGAAGCAAACGCCCTTCCTTCTCACCTCATTCTTGCTACACGTTTAGATCTTTGTATCCTACATCATCATCAACTCCTCCTTGGTTAGTTTCCTTCTAAAGATTCTCATGTTTTTCTCAACCACCCCTTTGGCTAGCTCAGTGGTAGCTCGTGAGACAACCTTTATCTTCCTCCAAATGGATAACAATTTTGTCTGCAATTTTTTTTTAATGACATCACATTCAACTAGTAATGAAGATCAGATATCTTGCATGTTGCCTTTTACCTCCTCAGTGATTAGGTGATCATGTCCAAGTTATGAAAATTGCTCAAAAATGAAAGTGTTCAAAAATGGTTTCAGTCTGAACGACCGGAAAGGTCTCATCGCTGCGATTCTGGCACCGTGAACAGTTCTCAAAACCAAGGTCGTATGTGAAAGTTATGAAAGTTTGAAGTCTCTAGTAAACTCCATTTTTCAGTTGACCAAGTTTGACTTTTATAAATTGGGAAAATTTTTAAAAATAATATTCCAAGGAATATTCCCTGGAATATTCCAAGTGGGCGAATTGGATTTGGACAAGTGGTAAGCTCTGGTTGGAGGTTTGTTTGACTGTGTTACCACAGACCAATAGCCGGCTGCCACGTGGCCCAAGAATTGTAATACAAAATTTTTACGGAGGCCTGGGGTTTCGAACACCCGACCTCCCGTTAACAAAGCCAACACCAGACTGATTCACCTACATGATAGTTCTTATAATGCAAAGGGGTAAGGTTCTATACAAGTTTTAAATTAATCGTCGGCAGAAAAAGAAATAGGGCTAGCCTCGTCCACATGAAACGACGCCCAAAACCTGGGGCCTAAGTCCTAACCCCCAAAGACCTAACCGTCTGTGGTCTTCGATCATGTGACTGCTCAAATATTAATGTGGATGCTAAGTAGTTAATAAACCATAGGTTTCCAGGTGGTTTGGGCAGTGGTCCATGTGACCCTGCCCAACATAACATTTAATTCAACAGCTAACAGTTCCGCTAGTCTTGGCGCCTGCCGCTAATTTCGAGATAAGGCCAAATTTGGCGCTCCTAACTAGATTTCATCCAGTTTTGGAGGAGGTTTTCTAGTGACACTGGGAAAAAAATAGTTTTTTTCATAAATTTCTCAATTTTTGACCAAACTGTTGGTGTCACAGAGGTGGCTTATTATAGACAACTCTAGTGCTTCTCATTTAATTATCAACCCGAGGTAAGTCTTCTTATTTCAAGAGTGTTGGCACCATATATGCGAGTGAGATTGACTAATAGTTACTCTATGCTACTTATGAGGAAGAATTAGCTAGCCTTCTGAATTCAATTAACCTAGCGAGGAGTGGCTTGGTTGATTCTTAGCCTAAGATCGAACAGCAGGACTACGGTTTAAACAACAAGTTTATTGGACTGAACAAATATCTAATTAAATTAAACAGTAGTCTAAATGAATTGAACAACAATTGAATTGAATTGAACATCAGTCTAGTTGAGATAAACAACAGTTTAAATGAATGAAACAACAATTGAATTGAATTGAACAACAATCTAATTGAGATAAACAACAGTCTAAATGAATGAAATAGTAATTGAATTGAATAGAACAGCAGCAATCGAATTGAAATGAAAAATAGTCTAATTGAAACAACCTAAATGAATTTGTACAGCAATTAATTATATAATTTTTCAATGGAATTCTCCTTGTAAACTAATTAATCGACATTAATCAACGATTGGACGCTTCACTGTGTTGGAAGAATAATGTAATCCATAAACACAGGTAACATCGAAAGCAACCTATTCTATGATCTGTAAATCAATTGTGATGACATTGGAAGAAACTGGAACGATCTACTGCTGATGAAACATTATTATAAACCAGAGAATACAATTGCGGTTATCCTAACTCAAGAACACAATTGCTAACAACTCTGAAGAGAGAGAAACTGTAACTTTATTGAATGGAAATGTATTTTACAACTCCATCAGATACTTAGACCTTGGTTTTGTGACTACACACAGTATGGGAATTTTCAAGGAACTTCCAGGGGTTGGGCCCAGACCACCAAAAGCTCTAGTGTAGTAAAAACTTCAAAATATCGTTTTTCAAATCTATATATTACATCCAGTTATATTAAAAAAAATACAATTAGACAAGTTGGTTCTGATGCGTTGATTGCAGAATGAATTTCATATTCTTTTTCTACCTTCTTCTCGTTCATCCCTCGTCCTTTTAAAGGCAATTTCACCAAATGAGAAAGTATTCTCCACACGACATCCTGCTGTGTGTGGTTGTCATTTGAGTTCTTGGGCTCGCATTCGTTTGTCTGCCTTCTGCCAGCCGCTGGGAGTTACTGAGATCTCACACGTTTGCACTCGTTGGTTAGCTTCTGTTTTCTACTGGTCCAGCTACTCTGCCTTCCTGCATGTGGAGATAAAAGAAGTCAATTTTCTGTTATAAAAACATCCCTTTTGTCGTTATCCTAGTTTTCATAAATCTTTTCTTTCTTTATTGTGAAGATGAAGAAGAATTCCCCAAAATTGTAACATAATTTGAAGTAATTACAGGGTGAGAACATACCTTAATTTGGGCCCAACATACTCCCTTGCTTATCTAATTTCATGTCCCCATGCAAACAGATGGTTGAGATGCAACTGTGTTAAGGAGTAGGCAGGGTAGACCTTTTCTTTGTATGCTATGAAGCCTTGTTTTTGTTTCATGATTGCAAAGGCAGCGCTTATGGATCCTTCTGGTAATTCGTAATTGTGATTATAGTCCTAAGGAGGATACTAGAGGAGAGGGCTTCTGTATCTACATCCTAACCAAGCAGGCCCCATGCTGTAGACCAGGCTACTGTATGAGAGGAATCTGGAGGCAGCAGCCTTGAAATTCCTATAACTGAATGGCTCCCTATTCTTCACGTTACTTGTGGAGACCCTCCATCTTTGCTTAGTTGCTGCCTAAGTTCTTCAGGTCCCCGTTGATCAACTGTTTCCTTGCCTATCTTTGTTTCTGTTATGTTTGCTTGGCTAGATTCTGTTGAGGTTTCTATTTGGGACTGGGGTGGAGTCGTAGCTTCTATAGGTAAGATGGTACGTCCTGACCTCAGTCTTAGTTCGTTGCATTGTTTTTGTTCAGTGTTGGAATTTGGATTTTCTATGATCTGAATTAGTTGAACCAATTTTTTGTTGGGATTAGGATTGGGTTGAGCTGGCAATTGGGGGCGTATGACAGGCTGCGGGTTGTGCTGGACTGGGTATGGTGCTGGTAGCGTAGGTTGATTTTGGGTCCCTGCTCCCATTGGTAGGTTGGTCATTCCCATGGGTCGCTGCCAGTTCCAGTTAGTGTTTTGAGGAGGGGGGTTTGGCCAGTGGGTTTGATATGGAACATTTTGCCAATGAGGGGGAGAATAAGGGAAGTTAGGCCAATTATTCCCTGATGAAGGTTGTATAGGCCAGGGTGGCATAGGAAATGACTGGTTTGGCCAAGCAAGAAAAGGATTTTGATTCTACCACGATGTTGTTGGGTTTTGCTGGTTAAACTATGAAGAAGGAAAAAACTGAGGCAGGTCTAGTGGCATACTTGGTCGTGCTTTCCATTGTCAAAGTTGATTCATTAAATAGATTTGTTTTGTTTATTCCTCTACTTCTTTATAGACTGCTTTCAGCCTGGGAAGTGAAGGACATTGGTCTGTAGCATGATCCTTAGTGCATATGGCACAAGTCTGAACCATGTCCAACGGACATTCCCTCTGGTTGTGCTTCTTCCGACATCTTGGGCAAAATACGGCCAAGTTCCGTTCCACTATAGCTTGCTTCTTCTTGGCTTGTAAAACGTCAAGTTGCATTGTCAAAGTGCCCAAAATGTCAGTTTTGAAATCTTCCAAAAGATTGCCAAATTCTGCTCTAGTTACATTGCCATCTTTAAGGTTCTTTTTTGCAAAATCACGCCCACTTGGCTGATTTCGTGCACTACCCCAGGAGCATCTAATGCATAGGGAAATAATCTCATCATATTCTTCCTAGTAAATATCTCATTTTCCCATTATGTTAAGTGTTTCCACCCATTCTTCTTTCATTCCTTTAATCATTGTGGCTTTTAAGATGTCCTTGGATAACATGGTATATGGAGACCTTTGTAAATTGTATTGAAATCTTTCTACGTATTCTTCTAACGTTTCATTGTCTTTTGTGGACATATTGAAGATTTCAGCTTTTAAATCTCAGGTTCGGCAATAGTCTTGGTATTTGGTAAGGAAAATGTTATTCATTTGGTCCCAGTTATTTATATTTCCCCCACCTAATCCCATGAACCAACGTAGTGCAGTTCCTTTTAAGGTAGAGGGAAATAATTTTAGTTTCTGAGGATTAGTGGTGTAGTCATATCCCCTGCATAAGACATCAAATTCAAATAGGAACACATTCGGGTCTTTCTTGGTTAATCCATGAAAGGTGGGAATGTTGTGTAAGGGAATGGCTTTTATAGGGGCATTTGTAGCATGATCAACAATAGGGTATTCTAATGTTGATGTCTACCTCTGATTCTGGTTTTGATTATTTTCCATCTGATCAAAGAGGTGACAAAAATCTTCTGGGATTTCTTGATCTGGAGGAGTAATTCTAATGGATTTGGGAGGCGAATGCAGTGGAGGTTTTACAGCACTTCCCTGATCTAGGATCCTAAGTACTTATGTTTCGACCACTCTTTTAGGGGACTTGGGTTCTGATATTTCTATGTGAATTCCTCCACTAGTCTCTCTCCCCCCCCCCCCCCCCCCAACTTCCTGTAAGTTTCAAGAACCTCCCTCTTTTGAAGGGTTAGTGCCTATATGATCGGTAGTTTGAAGGCTTCACTCAGATCCTTTTGTCTCATAGTGAATCTCAGCATAGGCTACAAATGTTGAGGCTGCCGCCTGAGGGAGTGTGATAGGACTTTGAATGGAAACAGTGATGGGTCCTATAGATGCCTGAGATTCAACTTTCTTAATGATTTCGTCTATATATGTTGTTCTTCCAAGGATCACTGGTCCTTTGGATTGTGAGGATGTTTGTAAATGATTTCAGATTGTTTCTATCTTTTTCTTCCTAGTCATAAAATAAGAGCACCTATTCTACTGGTCTTTGCACGACTTGATGGGTAGCGGGCTAGAGGGCAAGCGCATGTTGCTTGCTAGTATGTAGGTTCTTACCTCTCGTTTTCAATACCCAATTATTCATAGCAATGGAGAAAGATGAATGAAGGAGATCACTCTTAACACTCTCCCCGGAAACAGTGCCAAAAATTTTGGTGTCACAGAGGTGGCTTATTATAGGCAACTCTAGTGCTTCTCATTTAATTATCAACCCGAGGTAAGTCTTCTTATTTCAATAGTGTTGGCAAAATATATGCGAGTGATATTGACTAATAGTTACTCTATGCTGCTTATGAGGAAGAATTAACTAGCCTCCTGAATTCAATTAACCTAACGAAGAGTGGCTTGGTTGATTCTTAGCCTAAGATTGAACAACGGGACTACGATTTAAATAGAAATTTTAATGGACTGAACAACTATCTAATTGAATTAAACAACAGTCTAAATGAATTGAAAAACAATTGAATTGAATTGAGCAGTAGTCTAATTGAGATAAACAACAGTTTAAATGAATGAAACAACAATTAAATTGAATTGAACAACAGTCTAATTGAGATAAACAACAGTCTAAATGAATGAAACAACAATTGAATTGAATGGAACAGCAACAATCGAATTGAATTGAACATCAGTCTAATTGAAACAACCTAACTGAATTCGTACAAAAATTACTTATATAATTTTGCAATGGAATTCTCTTTGTAAACTAATAAATCGACATTAATCAATGATTGGACGCTTCGCTGTGCTGGAAGAATAATGTAATCCATGAAGACAGGTAACATCGAAAGAAACATATTATAATGTTTGTAAATCAATTGCGATGACATTGGAAGAAACCAGAACCATATACTGGTGATGAAACATTATTATAAACCGGAGAATACAATTGCGGTTATCCTAACCCAAGAACAGAATTTCTAACAGTTCTGAAGAAAGAGAAATTGTAACTTTATTGAATGGAAATGTACTTTACAACTGCATCAAATACTTAGACATTGGTTCTATGACTACACACAGTATGGGAATTTGCGAGGAACTTCCAGGGGTTGGACCCAGACCACCAGAAGCTCTATTGTAGAAAAAAATTCAAAAGATCGTTGTTCACAACTATATATTACATCCAGTGATATTAAAAAAATACAATTAGACAAGTTCGTTCTGATGCGTTGATTGCAGAATGAATTTCCTATTCTTTTTCTCCCTTCTTCTCGTTCGTCCCTCATCCTTTTAAAGGCAATTTCACCAAATGAGAAAGTTTTCTCCAAATGACAGCCCGTTGCGCATGGCTGTCATTTGAGTTCTTGAGCTCGCATTCGTTTGTCTACCTTCTGTCGGCCGCTAGGAGTTACCGAGATCTCACACGTTTGCACTCGTTGGTTAGCTTCCGATTTCTACTGGTCCAGCTACTCTGCCTTCCTACATGTGGAGATAAAAGAATTCAGTTTTCTGTTATAAAAACATCCCTTTTGTCGTTAGCCTAGCTTTCATAAATATTTTCTTTCTTTATTGTTAAGATGAAGGAGAATTCCCCAAAATTGTAACATAATTTGAAGTAATTACAGGGTGAGAACATACCTTAATTTGGGCCCAACATACTCCCCTGCTTACCTAATTGCATGTCCTCATGCAAACAGATGGTTGAGATGCAACTGTGTTAAGGAGTAGGCAGGGTAGACCTTTTCTCTGTATGCTCTGAAGCCCTGTTTTTGTTTCATTATTGCAAAGGCAGCGCTTGTGGATCCTTCTGGTAATTTGTAATTGTGTTTATAGTCCTCGGGAGGATACCAAAGGAGAGGGCTTCTGTATCTACATCCTAACCAGGCAGGCCCCATGTTGTAGACCAGGCTACTGTATGAGAGGAATCTGGAGGTAGCAGCCTTGAAAGTCCTGTAATTGAATGGCTCCCTATTCTTCACGCTGCTTGTGGATACCATCCATCTTTGCTTAGTTGCTGCCTAAGTTCTTCAGGTCCCCATTGATCAATTGTTTCCTTGCCTATATCTGTTTCTGTTATGTTTTCTTGGCTAGATTCTATTGAGGTTTCTATTTGGGATTGGGGTGGAGTCGTAGCTTCTATAGGTAAGATGGTACGTCCTAACCTCAGCCTTAGTTCATTGCATTGTTTCTATTCGGTGTTCAAATTTGGATTTTCTATGATCTGAATTAGTTGAACCAGTCTGTTATTGGGATTAGGATTGGGTTGAGCTCGCAATTGGGGGCGTATGACAGGTTGCGGGTTGTGCTAGACTGGGTATGGCGCTGGTAGTGTAGGTTGATTTTGGGTCCCTGCTTCCATTGGTAGCTTGGTCATTCCCATGGGTTGCTACCAATTCCAGTTAGTGTTTTGAGGAGGGGGGTTTGGCCAGTGGGTTTGATATGGAACATTTTGCCAATGAGGGGGAGAATAAGGGAAGTTAGGCCAATTATTCCCTGATGAAGGTTGTATAGGCCAAGGTGGCATAGGAAATGACTAGTTTGGCCAAGCAGGAAAAGGATTTTGAGTCTGCCACATTGTTGTTGGGTTTTGCTGGTTAAACTGCAAAGAAGGAAAAAACTGAGGTAGGTCTGGTGGCATACCTGGTCGTGCTTGCCATTATCGACACTGACTCATTAAATAGACTGGTTTTGTTTCTTCCTTTACTTCCTTATAGACTACTTTCAACCTGGGAAGTGAAGGACATTGGTCCGTAGCATGATCCTTAGAGCAGATGGCACAAGTCTGAACCATGTCCAATAGACATTCCCTCTGGTTATGCTTCTTCCGACATCTTGGGCAAAATATGGCCAAGTTCTATTCCGATATAGCTTGCTTCTGCTTGGCTTGTAAAATTTCAAGCTACATTGTCAAAGTGCCCAAAATGTCAGTTTTGAAATCTTCCAAAAGATTGCCAAATTCTGCTCTAATTACATTGCCATATTTAAGGTTCTTTTTTACAGAATCACACCCACTTGGCCGATTTCGTGCACTACCCAGGGAGCATCTAATGCATAGGGAAATAATCTCATCATATTCTTCCTGGTAAATATCTCCTTTTCCCATTATGTTAAGAGTTTCCACCCATTCTTCTTTCATTCCTTTAATCATTGTGGATTTTAAGATGTCCTTGGATAACGTGGTATATGGAGACCTTTGTAAATTGTATTTAAATCTTTCTACGTATTCTTCTAACGTTTCATTGTCTTTTGTGGACATATTGAAGATTTCAGCTTTTAAATCTCAGGTTCGGCAATAGTATTGGTATTTGGTAAGGAAAATGTTATTCATTTGGTCCCAGTTATTTATAGTTCCCCCACCTAATCCCATGAACCAGCGTAGTGTAGTTCCTTTTAAGGTAGAGGGAAATAATTTTAGTTTATGGGGATTAGTGGTGTAGTCATATCCCCTGCATAAGACATCAAATTCAAATAGGAACGCATCAGGGTCTTTCGTGGTTAATCCATGAAAGGTGGGAATGTTGTGTAAGGGAATGGCTTTTATAGGGGCATTTGCAGCATGATCAACAATAGGGTATTCTAATGTTGATGTCTGCCTTTGATTCTGGTTTTGATTATTTGCCATCTGATCAAAGAGGTGCCAAAAATCTTCGGGGATTTCTTGATCTGGAGGAGTAATTCTAATGGATTTGGGAGGTGAATGTGGTGGAGGTTTTACAACACTTCCGTGATCTGGGATCCTAAGTACTTATGTTTTCACCACTCTTTCATGGGACTTGGGTTCTGATATTTCTATGTGAATTCCACCACTAGTCTCTCCCCCACCCTTCTTGTAAGTTGAAAGAACCTCCCTCTTTTGAAGGGTCAGTGCCTATATGATCGGTAGTTTGAATGCTTCACACAGATCCTTCTGTCTCACAGTGAATCTTAGCGTAGGCTACAGATGGTGAGGACGCCGCCTGAGGGAGTGTGATAGGACTTTGAATGGAAACAGTTATGGGTCCTATAGATGCCTGAGATTCAACTTTCTTAATGATTTCATCTATATATGTTGCTCTTCCAAGGATCACCAGTCCTTTGTATTGTGAGGATGTTTGTAAATGATTTCATATTGCTTCTATCTCTTTCTTCCTATTCATAAAACAAGAGCACCTATTCTACTGGTCTTTGCATAGAGGGCAAGTGCATGTTGCTTGCCGGTACACAAGTTCTTACCTCTTGTTTTCAATATCCAATTCTTCATAGCAATGGAGAAAGATGAATGAAGGATATCACTCTTAACACTCTCCCCGGAAACAACGCCAAAAACGTTGGTGTCACAGAGGTGGCTTATTATAGACAACTCTAGTGCTTCTCATTTAATTATCAACCCAAGGTAAGTCTTCTTATTTCAAGAGTGTTGGCACAATATATGTGAGTGAGATTGACTAATAGTACCTCTATGATGCTTATGAGGAAGAATTAACTAGCCTCCTGAATTCAATTAACCTAGCGAGGAGTGGCTTGGTTGATTCTTAGCCTAAGATTGAACAACAGGACTACGATTTAAAAAAAAAAGTTTAATGGACTGAACAACTATCTCATTGAATTAAACAATAGTCTAAATGAATTGAACAACAATTGAATTGAATTGAGCAGCAGTCTAATTGAGATAAACAACAGTTTAAATGAATGAAACAATAATTGAATTTAATTGAACAATAGTCTAATTGAGATAAACAAAAGTCTAAATGAATGAAACAACAATTGAATTGAATGGAACAGCAACAATCGAATTGAATTAAACATCAGTCTAATTGAAACAACCTAAATGAATTTGTACAACAATTACTTATATAATTTTACAATGGAATTCTCTTGGTAAACTAATTAATCGACATTAATCAACGATTGGATGCTTCACTGTGCTGGAAGAATAATGTAATCCATAAAGACAGGGAACATCGAAAGCAACCTATTCTATGGTCTGTAAATCAATTGCTATGACATTGGAAGAAACCAAAACCATCTATAGGTGATGAAACATTATTATAAACTGGAGAATACAATTGCGGTTATCCTAACTCAAGAACACAATTGCTAATAGTTCTAAAGAAAGAGAAACTGTAACTTTATTGAATGGAAATGTACTTTACAACTGCATCAGATACTTAGACATTGGTTCTATGACTACACACAGTATGGGAATTTGTGAGGAACTTCCAGGGGTTGGGCCCAGACCACCAGAAGCTCTATTGCAGTAAAAAATTCAAAAGATCATTGTTCACAGCTATATATTACATCTAGTGGTATTACAAAAATACAATTAGACAATTTGGTTCTTATGCGTTGATTGCAGAATGAATTTCCTATTCTTTTTCTCCCTTCTTCTCATTAGTCCCTCATCCTTTTAAAGGCGATTTCACCAAATGAGAAAGTATTCTCCAAACGATAGCCCACTGTGCGTGGCTGTCATTTGAGTTCTTGGGCTCGCATTCGTTTGTTTGCCTTCTGCCGGCCGTTGGGAGTTACCGAGATCTCACACGTTTGCACTCATTGGTTAGCTTCCGTTTTCTACCGGTCTAGCTACTCTGCCTTCCTGCATGTGGAGATAAAAGAAGTCAGTTTTCTATTATTAAAACATCCCTTTTGTCGTTAACCTAGTTTTCATAAATATTTTCTTTCTTTATTGTTAAGATGAAGGAGAATTCCCCAAAATTGTAACATAATTTGAAGTAATTACAGGGTGAGAGCATACCTTAATTTGGGCCCAACATACTCCCCTGCTTACCTAATTTCATTTCCTCATGCAAATAGATGGTTGAGATGCAACTGTGTTAAGGAGTAGGTAGGGTAGACCTTTTCTTTGTATGCTCTGAAGCCCTGTTTTTGTTTCATGATTGCAAATGCAGCGCTTGTGGATCCTTCTGGTGGTAATTTTCATTAGGTAACTAATCATCAGGTCGCTGCCAATTCCAGTTAGTGTTTTGAGGAGGGGGGTTTGGCCAGTGGGTTTGATATGGAACATTTTTCCAATGAGGGGGAGAATAAGGGAAGTTAGGCCAATTATTCCCTGATGAAGGTTGTATAGGCTAGGGTGGCATAGGAAATGACTTTTTTGGCCAAGCAAGAAAATTATTTTGAGTCTACCACGTTGTTGCTGGGTTTTACTGGTTAAACTGCAAAGAAGGAAAAAACTGAGGCAGGTCTGGTGGCATACCTGGTCGTGCTTTCCATTGTCGACGTTGATTCATTAAATAGACTAGTTCTGTTTCTTCCTCTGCTTCCTTATAGACTGCTTTCTGCCCGGGAAGTGAAGGACATTGGTCCGTAGCAGGATCCTTAGTGTAGATGGCACAAGTCTGAACCATGTCCAACGGACATTCCCTCTGGCTGTGCTTCTTCTGACATCTTGGGCTAAAGACGGCCAAGTTCTGTTCCGTTATAGCTTGCTTCTTCTTGGCTTGTAAAATGTCAAGCTGCATTGTCAAAGTGCCCAAAATGTCAGTTTTGAAATCTTCCAAAAGATTGCCAAATTCTGCTCTAGTTACATTGCCATATTTAAGGTTCTTTTTTATATAATCACACCCACTTGGCTGATTTCACGCACTACCCCGGGAGCACCTAATGCATAGGGAAATAATCTCATCATATTCTTCTTGGTAAATATCTCCTTTTCCCATTATGTTAATTTTTTCCACCCATTCTTCTTTCATTCCTTTAATCATTGTGGCTTTTAAGATGTCCTTGGATAACGTGGTATATGGATACCTTTGTAAATTGTATTGAAATATTTCTACGTATTCTTCTAACGTTTCATTTTCTTTTGCAGACATATTGAAGATTTCATCTTTTAAATCTTAGGTTCGACAATAATCTTGGTATTTGGTAAGGAAAATGTTATTCACTTGGTCCCAGTTATTTATAGTTCCCCCACCTAATCCCATGAACCAGCGTAGCGCAGTTCCTTTTAAGGTAGAGGGAAATAATTTTAGTTTCTGAGGATTAGTGGTGTAGTCATATCCCCTACATAAGACATAAAATTCAAATAGGAATGCATCAGGGTCTTCCGTGGTTAATCCATGAAAGGTGCGAATGTTGTGTAAGGGAATGGCTTTCATAGAGGCGTTTGTAGCATGATCAACAATAGGTTATTCTAATGTTGATGTCTGCCTTTGATTCTGGATTTGATTATTTTCCATCTGATCAAAGAGGTGCCAGAAATATTTGGGGATTTCTTGATCTGGAGGAGTAATTCTAATGTATTTGGGAGGTGAATGCAGTGGAGGTTTTACAACACTTCCTTGATCTGGGATCCTAAGTACTTATGTTTCAACCACTCTTTCAGGGGACCTGGGTTCTGATATTTCTATGTGAATTCTTCCACTAGTCTCTCCCCCCCCCCCCTATTTCCTGTAAGTTGCAAGAACCTCCCTCTTTTGAAGGGTCAATTCCTATATGATCGGTAGTCTGAAGGCTTCACTCAGATCCTTCTGTATCACATTGAATCTCAGCGTAGGCTACAAATGGTTAGGCCGCCGCCTGAGGGAGTGTGATAGGACTTTGAAAGGAAATAGTTCTGGGTCCTATAGATGCCTGAGATTCGACTTTCTTAATGATTTCGTCTATACATGTTGTTCTTCCTGTTGGGGTTCCCATGTTTTGGCCAGGTTGGCAAGACCAAAAGATTAGACAACATAGAACAAATTTTAGACCTCAGGATCTAGCCCTCCTAGGTCCAGAGAGGGATCTCTCTATAATATGTCAAAGGTATATGTCTTTGAAGTTCAATGGTTAAGGTATTAGGCTAGTTATGGGGCTCAGGGTTTGTTTGATTGATTTGAGTTTGGTTGTTGGGCATCAGGAAAGAAGGGTCCAATATAAGACAAGGATGGGCAAGGCGGGTTTTAGGCAAAGGTAGATAACTCAGAGAACATCAAGGCCATTGGGCAATGGAGTCAGGAAAGGGTTTACTTGTTGTTCAATGTGCAAGCTTTCAGTTGGGCTAGTCATCTAAAACATTTGGATCTTTAAGTTGGTGGGTGGAATGGAACATTAAGGACTGAAAAAGAAGGGAGGAGAATCATCCAATTCTGTCTATAGATCAGGTCAGAGGTCATTTAACTCCAGACCTGCTTGGACATAATCAGAGGCAATACAAGGGAACTTAGAAAGGCTTAATTGAGATGGAAAGATCCTAGTGAGGCAGAGACAGAGTTCTGAACCTCCCAGTGTTCTCAACTCATTCAACTAAATCCAAACAAGAACATCTAAACACAGATCCCATTAATTCATACATCAGCTAGTAGGCAATAACATCCACTACACTGGTTAAATCAATTGAAATCAATATTCAGATACACATATAAGCAGAAAACATAAAAGGCTGGGAGAGCAGCAACACAAGGTACCTAACACGGGTAAATCTTATGCCAAACTTCTGATGCGAGCCAGTAGAAATGGAATGAAATGAAATGAAATACAGAGATAGGAAAACATCACCAGCTGCTTTAGATCAGGATCTAGAGAAATGTGCTTGTCATATTAAAAACAACACCAATCAGATACAACATAGCCAACAGCTTGAACATTCAGTCTGAATACATCTTTTCCCTCAGCCTATCTTACAATATTACGCAGAGAACCTGTCTCAAGAGGAAAATGCTTGCATTTCTCTGATATCTCCTCAACAACCTTTACAATAATTTCTTCCTGAGTTTTATAGCAGAAGATGAGCCGAGGTGGTAGGTGGAGCACTAAATGAAACATTAAAACACAGAAAGGTAGGAGAGGGCTGAATTCCATTATGTTTTAAATCTCTGCATTTATCCCTGGTACCTTTATGGAACGAAGGAGTGATCTTCTTCAGCTTTCATTTATTTTGACATGGTCCTGATGTACTCTGGCTGCAGTGGTACTCTGTGGTACTGTGGGTGAATAAACAAATTGGTAAATAAAAGTGGAATGGTCTGCCATACCGCATTAACAATTGTTCTGGTAGCTTGGATTGTGTTCTAGGCGGAAATTTCTTCACTGGAGCACGGCATGGAGTAAAAATAGTATGGGTGCTCTGTCCTTCTATGGAGAAAAAAATCTTTGCTGATGTGGCTGCCCTAATGACTTGGTTTTCTGTGCGTTGAACTCTCTGCTGCTTCACTTATATCTTTATCTGCAAAATCTTGCCGCTGTAATGAAGACTGTGCAATTATGGCAGCCTTTTACTTCTGCATCCTGCATAACACGCAACTGGACTCAGAAAACAATGCAATGGGAGGGTGGATGAAATGGTAGCGCGGCGGCGGAGTGGTGGCTTTGACTACACAGTGGTGACAAAATGCAAACGGAAGGGTGAAAACTCATGAATAATAGGGTTAGGTGATAAAATGCAGCACAAACTGTTAGATCATGGTCTGGGGACAAAGATCGACGGCGGAGATCGAGCGGCGGAATAACATATGAAAGTGGGCGGAACGACTACGAAATATAAGACTTTAGTGTAAAGTCTTAAACTTTAGACTTCGAACGAAATACAAAGAAAAACGACGGAAATGCAATGAAATACGATGAGGTGGGACCCATATGGAATCACAATCGCAATCGGAGCGGGGTGGAGAGTTACACATTAACATAATGCCGATTGTGATTGAGAAATGGATGTGATTAGCTCCAGACTGTTCGATCTGGAGGGGAGATCAACGGTGGAGATGCGGATCGGGGGATCACAATCGAAGGCGCACAAAGGGGAGACATCAAAGAACTTCCGATTGCGATTGGGCAGAGTGAGTGATGTCCATTGGATCAGCGGGGAAATGGATGGACGGGATTTGATCAGAGCAATCGCAATCGGGGATCGGAAGACAGGCCTTGCAATTGCGATCGGAGGTCGGGGCACGATTGAGCGCTGACCATTGGATCAACAGGGATATGGACAGCTAGTATTTGATCGGAGCAATCGCAATTGGGGGGCACGGAAGAGGGGATGTGATTAAACGTTGTGATTGCGACGGAGCGATTAGCGCTGGACCGTCCTATCTGGCGGGGAGATCGACGGTGGAGAAGTGGATCGGGGGGACCGCAATCGCAAAGGGTAGGAGGTGGCAGCGATTGGAAGTTGCGATCAATCGCATCGCAAGTATTTGCGATGGATCAATTGGGGGATAAAACACAAGTGTTGCGATTGTGATTTCAAAGCAGCGGGGTTTATATATGATATAAAACTTTGTAATAAGGTTTGTGGGTATGGAAAGGGGAAGTGGTTTAAGGGGAGGGACTTATAATAAACGTTAACATTTGTTTATTATAAGGTTCTAAGGGGTATGGTTGGGGAAGTGGTTGGGATTTGCAGTAAAGGGGCTAAGCCCTATTACAAGGTCGGAAAGTGGGTTTTAGCCCATTTAATGGGTTTTGAGGGTTCCGAAGGGAAACGATGAGGGGAAAAATGGGAAATTTATCCGAACAAAGGGCGAGGGCATGATTTAAAGGAAAATTCGGGGAAATTTAGGAGGGTAAGGGGGGAAATTTGGAGGACAAAGGGGACTTGGAAAACAAAGGGAAAATGAATAAAATGGGGGGAAATCTGCAGGGGTACGAGGGGCAGATAATGGCTTTTTTGAGAAAAATTTATCATTCAGTAAGGCTCATGAGCAACAGAACAGCAGAGGGAAAAAGTCATAGGTAGGGAATTTAACCAGGCTTCAAGGATGATGTGTTTTCAAGGGAAATGCATTCCTTGAAGGCTCATAAAACATTCTAGCCCCTTGCTTGCTTTGTCAAGGAATTCATAAGGGGCTAACACTTCCAAAGATCATCGGTCCTTTGGATTGTGAGGATGTTTGTAAATGACTTTGGATTGTTTCTATCTTTTTCTTCCTAGTCATAAAACAAGAGCACCTATTCTACTGGTCTTTGCATGACTTGCTGGGAAGCGGGCTAGAGGGCAAGCGCATGTTGCTTGCCGGTATGCAGGTTCTTACCTCTCGTTTTCAATACCAAATTTTTCATAGCAATGGAGAAAGATGAATGGAGGAGATCACTCTTAACACTCTTCTCGGAAAAAGTGCCAAAAATGTTGGTGTCACAGAGGTGGTATATTATAGACAACTCTAGTGCTTCTCATTTAATTATCAACCTGAGGTAAGTCTTCTTATTTCAAGAGTGTTGGCACAATATATGCGAGTGATATTGACTAATAGTACCTCTATGATGCTTATGAGGAAGAATTAACTAGCCTCCTGAATTCAATTAACCTAGCGAGGAGTGGCTTGGTTGATTCTTAGCCTAAGATCGAACAATAGGACTATGGCTTAAACAAAAAGTTTAATGGACTGAACAACTATCTAATTGAATTAAACAATAGTCTAAATGAATTGAACAATAATTGAATTGAATTGAACAACACTCTAATTGAGATAAAGAGCAGTTTAAATGAATGAAACAACAATTGAATTGAATTGAACAACAGTCTAATTGAGATAAACAACAGTCTAAATGAATGAAACAACAATTGAATTGAATGGAACAGCAGCAATCGAATTGAATTGAACAACAGTCTAATTGAAACAACCTAAATGAATTTGTATAGCAATTACTTATATAATTTTGCAATGGAATTCTCTTTGTAAACTAATTAATCGACATTAATCAACGATTGGACGCTTCACTGTGCTGGAAGAATAATGTAATCCATAAAGATAGGTAACATCGAAAGAAACCTATTATATGGTCTGTAAATCAATTGCGGTGACATTGTAAATCAATTACAGTGACATTGGAAGAAACTGGAACCATCTACTGGTGATGAAACATTATTATAAACCGGAGAATACAATTGCAGTTATCCTAACTCAAGAACACAATTGCTAACAGTTCTAAAGAAAGAGAAACTATAACTTTATTGAATGGAAATATACTTTACAATTGCATTAGATACTTAGACATTGGTTCTATGACTACACACAGTATGGGAATTTGTGAGGAACTTCCAGGGGTTGGGCCCAGACCACCAGAAGCTCTATTGCAGTAAAAACTTCAAAAGATTGTTGTTCACAGCTATATATTACATCCATTGATATTACAAAAATACAATTAGACAAGTTGGTTCTGATGCGTTGATTGCAGAATGAATTTCCTATTCTTTTTCTCCCTTCTTCTCGTTTGTCCATCATCCTTTTAAAGGCGATTTCACCAAATGAGCAAGTATTCTCCAAACGACAGCCCGCTGCGCATGGTTGTCATTTTAGTTCTTGGGCTCGCATTCGTTTGTCTGCCTTCTTCCGGCCACTGCGAGTTACCGAGATCTCACATGTTTGTGCTCATTGGTTAGCTTTCGTTTTCTACCGGTCCAACTACTCTGCCTTCCTGCATGTGGAGATAAAAGAATTTAGTTTTCTATTTTAAAAACATCCCTTTTTGTCATTAGCCTAGTTTTCATAAATCTTTTCTTTCTTTATTGTTAAGATGAAGGAGAATTCCCCAAAATTGTAACATAATTTGAAGTAATTATAGGGTGAGAACATACCTTAATTTGGGCCCAACATACTCCCCTACTTACCTAATTGCATGTCCTCATGCAAATAGATGGTTGAGATGCAACTGTGTTAAGAAGTAGGCAGGGTAGACCTTTTCTTTGTATGCTCTGAAGCCATGTTTTTGTTTCATGATTACAAAGGCAGCGCTTGTGGATCCTTATGGTAATTCATAATTGTGATTATAGTCCTCGAGAGGATACCAAAGGAGAGGGATTTTATATCTACATCCTAACCAGGCAGGGCCCATGCTGTAGACCAGGCTACTGTATGAGAGGAATCTGGAGGTAGCAGCCTTGGAATTCCTGTAACTGAATGGCTCCCTTTTCTTCACACTGCTTGTGGAGACCATCCATCTTTGCTTAGCTGTTGCTAAGGCTGCTTCATGAATTTCCTCAAAGTATTCTCATCCATTTCTATGATGTCCTTATGGATGGGCCCAACCTAGTCCTCACACCTCACCTTCTCATGAGATTTTTGTGTTGGATGAACAGTTGCAGGGGTTTTGTAGGTTCCCCTCTGACCCATAAATCTAGGCCATCCTCTCTTTTTTGGAAGATGTTGTAAGCCTTGGCTCACCTAATCTGGTTCTTAGCAAATGAGAGGAAGGCTTGGAGTTGAAAATCCCTTATAAAGGGACTGGGTTTGATGTATGTGCCTTCTTCTAAAAACAAATTATGCATGTAAAATTCACATAGGAGGTGTTGAACTTGCTCATCTTGATCATTACAACAATGGAAAAATTATTCTATAGCCCTGAAAGTAGTGGACTTTCCTGCCCTGACAGCTTTGACTTTCAGGAGTAAATATCGTTCTGTTAAGAACAAGGCATCATTGGTTGCCGAAGCTCTTCATGATAGCGCATTGTTGTATAGAGAGAAAATTGTAGTGATTTTCTTCTTAGCTTTCTCTACATACCTGTTCTTGTGCCATTTTTACCTTTGCCTGTTCCCCTCTAAGTTGGGAAAATGTTTCGTCTTCTGTGGAGGAAAGGTCTGTGAACTTTTTTAGTAGTGCTTGATATTCTTGTAATGGCACCCCCTCCTTCCTGCACTGTGCTAGTTCTTGTTGTGTTTGTACTAGTTCATTGTGTAGTTTCTGGTTGACAACTTTTTCTACCAGATGGGAGTAAGCAGGGGCTTCCTCTGTTTGGATCCCCTTTTCTTCTATAACTTTCTACTTGGTTTGAGTAGAGGCTTCACTTGTGGTTGCTAGTTCTGTCTGAATTTCAGCCTTAGTGGTGTCTACTAAGTTGGTATGCACCTCAGCTTTTGTAGTAGCTACCAAGTCAGTTTGAATTCCAGTCTCAACGATGTCAGCTAAGTCAGTTTGCATCTCGTCTTCAACAATATTTACCAATTCTGTTTGGGTTCCTGTGGTGGTGGTTTCCTTCTTTGGCTTCCGGGCCCTTCTTTCCTCCTTCAATTGTTTTCTCAAATATTTCACCAATTTCTTTAGCCTTCTGCAAGCCCTGTTCCGTTTCTTAATTTTCTTTTCATCTGAATTTTCTCCTATCTTGATTTCAGCAGGTGGTGGAGCGATATTCCCATTTTCAGGGATGGTGTTGCCAACCTTAGGGTTGCCTAGAATGGTGTTTCTGATTAGATCTTCAGAGTTTATCTCAATGTGAGGGTCTTAACTAGGAGGAGCGGTGCTACCTCCTGGTGTCAAAGGGGCTAATTCTGTGTGTGTGCTTTGCTCCACAGGGACAGTGTCACCTGACTGGTTTTCTGATTCCATTCTCTCCTCTGTCCGCCCTTCACTGTACACCTCATAATTCTCAAGAGTGGATAGATCCCCATCGTCTTGTGGTTCCTCTTGGTCAGGTAGGACGTTAGTGTGACCATAACTGCTAGGGGTGACGGATTTATCAAAATGTTCCTCTTTCTCTTCTGTATCTGATGGGTTTCTAGATTCGTAGTCTGTCCTTATTTTTCCTAGGACTCGAGCCATTTCTTCCTCAAAATATTGCAAGGGTGCATGAGATGGTCCTGCCTCCTCCATGCATTAGGGGAAATTTGAGGTCTAAAATGGGCCTCCTAAGAAAAATGTACAACAAAAATAAACTTTATAAGAACCAATATGATTCAAGATGATGATGTCAACCATAGGGGATGATTCACCATTTTTGGAGTAAAAAGGTAAAAATATTAAAAATAATAAAATAATAAAACTACTTTTTCAACTCGTATTTTCAACTTATCTCTCTAATGTTTTACTCAAATTTCGAGCAAGAGGTCTCGTTGGATGAAAAATTTAATTCCTCATCCAAGGAGTACACATGTTGCATACTTTCAATGGACACTGCTACATGAAAAACGTGATTGTATACACATTTTTTCATGTATTTCTCATTTTTCGTGTAGTAGGACCCACCGAAAGTATGCAACATGGGTACTCCTTGGATGGGAAATACAATTATGCATCCAATGAGTGTTTCTGCATGAAATTTGAGTAAACCCATAGGGAGATAAGTTAAAAATACGAGTTGAAAAAATAGTTTTTCCTTTTTTCCCTCTAAAATTTGATGATGTAATCAAATATTATTTTATTATTTCCACTATTATTTTATAATTTCCTTAGGAGGACCATTTTAGACCTCAAAATTCCCCTAATGAATTCCGAGGTTCCTTGGAGTGTTTTGGACTGTTTTTGCCTGCTTGGTTATGAAGTTGTGGTTCGGGTCCTTTTTCTTCTTGGTGTATTTACCCTGGGGGGTTCAATTTCAGTTCCGTCAGGGTTTAGTTCTGGTTCCTGTGCATCAAGGTTAACAAAATTGTCTCAGGCTATATTTTTCTTATCCAGCTCATGAATTATGACTAGTTTAATTAACCCGTGGTGACTGACTACTGCTTGGGGATTTTTGGCTTTTCTTAATCGAACAGCAATATCATGCAATATGGAATTCAAGAAAGTAGATATATTAACTAAAATCTATTGCTTAAGCACAGCTAAAAGTTTGATTTATCGAGGTTTTACCACTTTCTGACGTACTTCACATGTAATAAAATTTTGGATGAATGCCGCCAGCGCCTTCCATGGCTGGTGTAGAGAGGTAGGGTTAATCCCTCTCCCTTTTCGTTCCAACGGCTCCTCCGGGTCCTGATATGCTGCTACTGCCTCTCGCAGGAGGAGATGTTTCTCTGCCCATCTTTCTCCTTCTGCTGGTATTCCAAAAACTCCAGCAATAATTTCCTTTGTGACTAGTATAATTCAACCTTTAACTCTGGTTTGTCCTTCTTAAAAGTTTTGTAGAAATTCAATTGCAATTTCCATGTAAAATCCCTGTAGTCAGTGTACATATGTCAGCCACCTGGCTTGCTGGAGGATGGCACTGGCTGCATCTGAAATTGGAAAGTTTGCAGGCTCGTTTCGAAGGGAATTCCCACCCGTAGCTGATATGCTTTCTTCTTCTAATTGTATTTCTTCTCAGCTCTGTTGTTAGGACTGACTGTTGTATGCAAGCGAAAGAGAAATTGTGGTTCTGCGCAAGCAACTTCATGCCTTAATTTCAGTTTTCCTCTAGTCTTATCGATATGTCTAATGGGATTTGTGCAAAGATTTCACATGCTTTCCAATTTAAGACCAATTACACCCCCTCCATCGAAGAAAGGGCGCCCACGCCCTCAAGTAAAGGAGAGATTTGGCCAATGATGAATTTAGGCAGGGGAATGTCAGTATTTGGTAATAATGACTTGTACATGAAGGAGCAGGTTGAGCTTCAGGTAGCTGAGTAATTACTAGCATATGCAGTGTAAAGGTTGGTTTTGGAAGTTTTTCATAATTGCATCTTGTGCGGAATTGACCGGAAAGGGAGAGGGAATAGTATAATCATTATTACGTTATGATTTCCTCCTTCAATGAAAAGTTATGACGGAAGCATGACTAAGTCAAGTAATGATTGGTGTTTTCATCCCAGAGTTCGCATATGTAAGCATATATCTTGTTAGTTATTTTTGTGGTAGGTTATATTTATCACTGATTCAAGTAATAGCTTGCAAAAGAAGGATTTAGGATAAGGTGTATATAAAAGCAATTGGATATTAAAGGAGCATACTTTCATACCATAAGCAAAGCCATTGCTGCCAGCAGGCATTCATAGCCTCGACAGGGTTTCTATTTTAACCCGAAAGAATGAGCTAGGAGCCTTATGTAAAAATAGTTATTATGCTAATTTTATGGAGAGATCACCATGTTGGTATGGTGTCCAGATAACCATGGTCCCACTCACTACAATTATAGCATAGTGATTAGGCCAGCTCATGATGAGACCTCCTATCCTTCAAGCAATTAAGAAGGTCATTACCCTGGTGTGGTGGCCATTGTGGGCATGTCACTTGCTACGCTCTTATGAACGTGGTAGGCTGGCTTGTGATGAGACCCCCTATCCTCTCTTAAAAATTTGCATATAAGCATATTACTTCTTTTTGAATTATAACATCTTGATTTATAGGGAGGTCACTGTGCTGGTGTGATAGCCAGATAGTCACAGTTCCATTTACTAGGATTATAACAGAGTGATCAGGCCGGCTCGTGATGAGACCTCCTGTCCTTTAAGCAGATGAGAAGGTCATTACCCTGGTGTGGTAGCCATTTTGGGCATGTCACTTGTTAAATCCCTATGATCATGGTAGGTTGGCTCGTGATGAGACCCCTATCCTCTTAAAAATTTGCATGAACACATAATAGTTGCTCTTTATACATGAAGGGAGGCTCATTAACTCCTTAAGAGTGAGGGATGGTGAAAGAAGCGAAAGAATTCCAATACAATTAATATCCCTTATTTCCATTCCTTCATGTTGGAGGGAAATATTACTCGAATAGTGTAGAAAGATATACCATCATAAGGTCATATATCGTATGATAACATATTTGAATTGGGGATGACTTAGCCTTTCATTTCATGTATGCACAATGTCAGCTTCCTGTTTATGGATTATAGTGGCAGGGATTCATCATATTTGTGATTTTACCATTTCCCTCTCTTTTTAAACTATCATTTTCTACTCAGAGATGCTTTTCGAGCGCAGATGCAGTGTATGGAGGGGTGCTAGATAAAGGGAAAAAACAAGGTTATTCAATTTGAACAGCAAGATAAAAAAAAGCACAAAAAATGGTTGTTTAATTTGATTGAATGGTAGTCGTTTAAATATTGAACAACAGTTGTTCACAAATTGAACAGAAAAAAATAAAAATGCAAAAAAACGGTTGTTCAATTCGAATGAACAGCAGCAGTCTAAATATTGAACAACAATTGTTCACAAATTGAATAGCAAAAATAAAGAACACAGAAAATGGTTGTTCAATTCGATTGACCAGTAGCCGTTCAAAGATTGAATAGCAGTTGTTCACTAATTGAACAACAAAAATAACAATGCCAAAAATAGTTGTTCAATTCAATTGAACAACAATCGTTCAAAGATTGAACAACAGCTGTTCACAAATTGAACAACAAAAATAAAGAACACAAAAAAACGGCTGTTCAATTTGATTGACCAGTAGCCATTCAAAGATTGAACAGCAGTTGTTCACGAATGGAACAACAAAAATAAAAACGCCAAAAATGGCTGTTCAATTTGACTGAACATCAGCCATTCAAAGATTGAATAGTAGTTGTTCACAAATTTAACAGCAAAAAATAAAGAACACAGAAAACAGTTGTTCAATTTGATTGACCAGCAGCCGTTCAAAGATTGAACAACAGTTGTTCACGAGTTGAACAACAAAAATAAAAACACCAAAAACGGTTGTTCAATTCGACTGAATAGCAGAAATAAAGAACACAAAAAATGTCTGCTCAATTCGATTGAACAGCAGTCATTCAAAGATTGAACATCAGTTGTTCACAAATTGAACATCAAAAATAGAAACACCAAAAACGACTATTCAATTCGACTGAACAACAGCCGTTCAAATATTGAACATCAGTTGTTCACAAATTGAACAGCAAAAATAAAGAACACGGAAAATTGTTATTCAATTCGATTGACCAACAGTCGTTCAAAGATTGAACAACAGCTATTCATGAATTGAATAGCAAAAATAAAGATGCAACTCACAAGGAGAAGAAATTGCAAGCATGAAGAATGTACAAGAAAATAAGACATTTATATACAGTATTTACAAATGATGGCAGCAAACCTCCAATGTACTTGAGTTTGTGGGGTTGTCACCCCCTTATGCCATGACTTAGATGGTGGGATCATTTCATATCTGTTGGAAAAAAATTATCTTGTGAGAGGCTTGTGATAGAGGCACACTCTGTGTCCGTTAACTCGAAATGTTGAACTAGACCCATCTATGGTGGTCAGGGTGAGTGTGCCATTGTTGTGTACTTCCTAAATCTCATATGGACCGAGCCACCTTGTTTGTAGTTTTCCTAGAAAATTTTGGAATCTAGAGTCATAGAGGAGGGCCCAATCTCCTTTTTGAAATACCTTCTTCTTGATAAAGTTATCATGCCATTTAGCTCGATGTTGTTGGATGATCATTGTGTGTTGCAGGGCTAGAAGTCGTATTTCATCTAATTCATTTATTTGCTGGAGTCTTCTATTTTGGGCTTCTCTTAAGTCCAATCCTACTTTCTGGGTTGTTATCAAAGTTTTGATTTCGAATTCAATAGGGAAAATAGGTTCTCTCCCAAATACTAGCTAATATGGTGAGTATCCGGTGGTGTTTCGCCATGTTTTACAATAAGCCCACAAGGCTTCTGGCAATCTAGTGGCCCAATCCCGGCGCTGTGCTGCTACAGTTTTGGTAAGGATTGCTTCCAGAACTTTGTTGGTGCTTTCAACTTGCCCATTTTCCTGTGAGTGGTAAGGAGACATAATGTTATGGGTGATATGTTGATTCTTAGAGTGGTTGAAATTTTATTACCTATGAATTGTGCTCCCCCATCGGTTATCACTTCCCGCAGTAAACCATATCATACGAATAGTTCAAAAATAAACTTAATCATTGATTCCTCCATGGCTCTTGACAAGGTCACTGCTTCTACCCATTTGGTTACATAATCTGTGGCAACTAATATGTGGATTTTCTGGTTTGATGGTGGGTTGAATGGTTCAACGAAGTCCAGCACCCATCATTTGAATGGTTCTACCACCAATTGTGGTTGTAGCGGCATTTCATCAGCTTGACCTGGTCGGCACATTCTTTGGTAGCTATCATAGGCCTGGACATATTTCTTTGCGTCTTTGAAAATTGTAGGCCAATAATAGCCTAATTGCAACACTTTATGCCCCGTTCTGCGTTCTGCAAAATGGCCACCGCAAGGTTCATTGTGACAGGCCCGTAAGATGTCATAGATTTCATCTTCTCTGATGCACCTGCGTATGTGCATATCGACCCCTGTGTGGAAGAGGTATCCACTGATCCAGGAGAACCTTGCGCTGCGCTGTACAATTAGTTTTCGTTCTTTTGATGTTAAATGTCTGGGTAGCTTCCCTACTGCCAAATAGTTTGCGACGTCCGCATACCATGGTGTTTTTGTTGCTATAGCAAACAAATTTTTATCAGGTAACTAATCATCAACTGCTAGTGTGTCATTTGTTTTGGGAACTCTGGACAGGAATTCTGCGACCACATTTTCCTTTCCTGGATGATCTTAGATTGTTATATCGAATTCTTGCAACAACAACAACCAACGAGTTACTCTCCCATTCGTGATTGGTTTATTGGCTAGATATCTAATAGCAGAGTGATCAGTATACAAGAGTACTTGATAACCAGTTATATAGTGCCTAAATTTATTAATAGCATAAATGACAGCTAGGAATATTTTCTCGGTCACAATGTAATTCAATTCGGCAAGAGTGAGGTTTTTGCTGATATAGTAAATGGCATAAGGTTTTTTGTCTTCTTCTTGGCCAAGGAATGCTCCTATTGCTATGTCGGAGACATCTGAAGAGATTTGAAAAGGCAGTTTCCAGTTAGGTCCTCGTAGGATTGGTGCTGTTGAGACCAGTTTCTTCAAATCTACAAAAGCGGTGTCACATTTATCAGTCCATTGAAATTCAACGTTTCCAATTAATGCACACAAAGGTGCATCTATTTGTGATAATTTCTTTATAAATCTACAGTAATACCCTGCATATCCCAAAAAACTACATACCTCTGTCTGTGTACAAGGTGTAGGTAATAGAAGGATTACCTCTATCTTAGCCAAATCTACTTGTATCCCAGCTGCAGAAATGTAATGACCTAGGGTCACTCCTTCTGTCATCATCATGTGACATTTTGCATCGCTTGGACATAGCCTAGTAGCAATACATCATTCCAACACCTTTTCTAGCATTTCTAAAGCTTGATCGAAGTCCTCCCCATACGGTGTGAAGTCATCCATATAGATTTCAAGCCCTTCGTTTATTAAATAAAAAAAAATGCTAATTATGGCCCTCTGAAATGTTGTTGGGGCATTACATAATCCAAATGGTAAAAATCTATAAGAAAAAGTACCCCATGGCCTTATTTCCCAGTCCATCGGCCCATAAATGCACCGAGGCAGGAAATGCTCACCATCAGATTAAAACATTATATCATCCTACGGCGGGCATTTCCTGCCTCGACGCATTTATGGGCCGATGGACTGGGAAATAAGGCTCGCCTAGAGGTAATAGCACT